>CAKNYM010044072.1:7347-25446 GCA_932195095.1 Andricus curvator
GAATTTCAAATCCTTGAAATCTTTGCAAATCCTGCATAATTCGTTGACATTCCTTGAAAATTTTGAAATTCCTTGAAATATAGTTTAATTTATCCCCTAAAGTTCCCTAGAAATTTGTTGAATTTTCTCAAAATTGCTTGAAATCTTTGGAAATCGTACAGATAACTTCTGGAGAGGTATTGCTGAAGGCACCCTCTATGTCCAAGAAGGTGCCCACGTTATTTTCACTATCGTTATTTTTGTTTGTGTTGGCCATATTGGTTTCACGAGTAGTTAGGGAAATAAAAAACACCCCAAGTGTTTGAAAATATTTTAAATCATCTAAAATCCCTTGAAATGTTTCGAAATTTTATGAAATACCTTGAAATCTTTTAACCCCTTTTGAATTCCTTTGAAATATTTGAAATGGATAAAAATCTGTAAAAATAATATAAAATCCCTTGAAAATAAATATTATTTATTCCCTAAAGTTCAGTAGTAAGCGCTACGGAATTTCATATCCTTGAAATCTTTGCAAATCCTGCATAATTCGTTGACATTCCTTGAAAATTTTGAAATTCATTGAAAAAAAGCTTAACTTATACCCTAAATATCTCTAGAAATTTATTGAATTTTCTTAAAATCGTTTGAAATCTTTGGAAATCGTACAGATAACTAGTGAAGGGGTATTGCTGAAGGCACCCTCTATGTCCAAGAAGGTGCCCTCGTAATCTTTACCATAGTTATTTTTGTTTGTGTTGGCCATGTTGGTCCCACGAGTAGTTAGGGAAATAAAAAATACCCCAAATGTTTGGAAATAATAAAAAACATCTAAAATCTCTTGAAATGTTTCGAAATTTCGTGAAATACCTTGAAATCTTTTAACCCCTCTTGACTTCCTTTGAAATATTTGAAATGGATAGAAATCTGTAGAAATAATATAAAATCCCTTAAAAATAATTTATATTTATTCCCTAAAGTTCTGTAGAAATCGCTACGGAATTTCAATTCCTTGAAATCATTGCAAATCCTGCATAATTCGTTGATATTCCTTAGAAAATTTGAAATTTCTTGAAATAAAGTTTAATTTATCCCCTAAAGTTTCCTAGAAATTTGTTGAATTTTCTCAAAATCGCTTGAAATCTTTGGAAATCGTATAGATGACTTCTGGAGGGGTATTGCTGAAGGCAACCTCTATGTCTAAGAAGGTGCTCACGTTATTTTCACCATCTTTATTTTTGTTTGTGTTGGCCATGCTGATTCCACGAGTAGTTAGGGAAATAAAGAACACCCTAAATGTTTGGAAATATTAAAAATCATCTAAAATCCCTTGAAATGTTTCGATATTTTACGAAATACCTTGAAATCATCGCAAACATTTTGAAAATCGTTTGAAATTTCATGAAAATCCTTTGGCATCTCTTGAAATTCCTTGATAGCTTTGAAAATCCCCTGAAATCTTTTAACCCCTTTTGACTTCCTTTGAAATATTTGAAATGAATAGAAATCTGTAGAAATAATATAAAATCCCTTGAAAATAAATTATATTTATTCTCTAAGGTTCTGTAGAAATCGCTACGGAATTTCAAATCCTTGAAATCTTTGCAAATCCTGCATAATTCGTTAATATTCCTGGACAATTTTGAAATTCCTTGAAATAAAGTTTAATTTATCCCCTAAAGTTCTCTATAAATTTGTTGAATTTCCTTAAAATCGCTTGAAATCTTTGGAAATCGGACTTCTGGAGGGCTATTGCTGAAGGCACCCTCTATGTCCAAGAACGTGCCCCAAACATTTTTTAAACTCTTGAAAGCCGTTAAAATCTCTTAGAATTAGAGGAAATTTTTTGAAATTCATAGAAATATTTCATCCTATAAAATCTGTTTAAAAGCCTTAAAATACGTGGTAGCTCCTCGAAATCCGTTGAAATTCTTTGGAATCCTTTGAAATTCCCTGATGCTTGGAAATCGTTGAAATTATTTGAAATCCCGTGAAATTTGTATAAATTATAATAATGATTTTCTATAATATTTTTTCGTAAGGGCATATCAGGAATTTTCTGTTAGTTATTTAAAAAAACATCTTTCTACAAAATATAGGCTCTTCCCGAGAATGTAAAAGAATTCGTGGAATCTTGTCTTCAAATTCGTCCATCCTCACGTAAAACGCCTGAAGAACTTTTGCGATTCTCTTTGTTTCAAGAACTCTCAGAAAATGATAAGAAAATTGACGAGGAAAATGCTTACAGTAAAGTAATTGTGAGAAAAATGGATGAGTGGTATTATTTGTGGCAACTTGCTGGTGGCGATATTAATTTGGAATTAAAAAAACAGGGACTTATTCGATCTAGACCTCCGATTCTTTCCATTCCAAAGTACGTTTTTATGGTATATTTATTCAATTAATTAAATTTAAAAATACATTATTTAAATAATAGAGTATTTATTGTATTTTATTTCAGCTTGGTGATATTATTGGGTCAGATGTTTGGAAGAAGGGACACTGCTGGATTGTTAGACCTTCGAGTAGTCAAAGTTTCTCTGGATACTTTGAGACAAAGATTATCTCACATTCCGTTCATTGCTAATTATCCGAGATTAACTAATCAGTAAGTTAATAATTAATTAATTAATCAGGGTTGATACAAAATCCCAATTTCGAAATTCCCGGACTTGCCGGACCAGTTTTTAATTTTTCTTAATCGTTATCAATTTTTCTTTCAGGTATAAAAACAACCTTGCCTTATGTTAATTCTAAAAAATGTTTGTTTATAAATTTAAAAAAATAGTAAATCCAAATATATTACAATTTACAGACATTGCATTTTCAACAAAATAGATGAATTTTCAAACAAATAGTTTAATTTTCAACTGAATAAAACGAATTTAATTTTCAAATAAATCAAACGAATTTTCAACAAATTATTCTAATTTTCAACAACAAAAAATGAATTTTTAAATAAATAGTTAAATTTAAAAAAATAAATAAATAAATTTTTTATACACAAAGACAAATTTTCAACAAAATACGTGAACTTTCATCTAAAAAAGATACATTTTCATAAAAAAATGGAATAAGTAAATTTTCAGTTAAAACAATTAATTTTGATTTAAAAAAAAACGAATTTTCAACAAAATATTTAAATTTTCATCAAAATAGATAAATTTTCAACTAAAAAAGGTGAAGTTTCAACTTAAAATAGAATAGTTACATTGTCAGTTAAACAAATTAAATTTTAACCAAATAATGCATATTTTTTTAAAATATTTTAATTTTCAACCAAAAAAATGAGTTTTTAACCAAAGAGTTGAATTTTCAACAAAAAAGATGAAATTTCTATTCAAAACGACAAAATTTCAACAGAATACGTGAACTTGCATCAAAGAAAGATAAATTTTCATCCGAAAATAGAATAGTTAACTTTTCAGTTACAAAATAAATTTTTACCTAAAAAAAAAACAATTTCAAACAAAATAAGAACGTTTTTCCCCCAAAGGGTAAAAAAACGGTTATTTCGGTCTTGCCAAAGGCCTGACCATTCAGATTACCCTTCCCCCTCCCTCGCGATTTGGACGTGTGTTACTCTCTCTCTTTCACCCTTACAAACTAGTCTTTCCCTTTCTATCGTCCCTACTCCTCCCTTACCCCCCATCTTTAGGTCACTCTCCCACAGCGGCGGCTAGTCCCGCTCTTTGAGCGAGCCTCAGTGTATTAAGCCGGCAAGGATTTAAACTGGTCAGGCCTTTGGCAAGACCGAAATAACCGTTTTTTACCCTTTGGGGGAAAAACGTTCTTATTTCTGGTCTGTGCCTTCGGCCTGACCATTGAGAAGTGTTTGTACTCTGCCGGCACTGTGGGATAAGTGCACTGTGACATTGATAATTAAAACGGTAGAGCAGATAATTTGCTTGTTACACAGAATGATAACAGAAGTATCGGAACAAGAAATTTATTTTCAAAATCGATATTATAAAGAACGATATATTCATATAAAGGGAATAGAGGCCCATTCAGTAATAAGAAAATACAATAATACAGCTTTATCTTAAATAAATAACGTTTGCTACTTTTTAACAAGACGAAAATAATTTGAGAAAGTTAATCACCACAGCCACTTTGGCAGAACAAAGAGAAACTAAAGTGGCTCGAATGTTTGATCTAATATATCTGACCTATGAGTAGGTCTCTTAATATCTTTAAAATAATGTTTGAAGACGGTATCAGTTGATTTCCAATTTCCTTTCTGTAATATTTCGTCTATTGGAAGACCAGACTTGAGACGAGATGATGCCACTGCTGATCGAATGCTTCCCGCAGAGGTGCCGATACCTGCCTCATCTAAAGCAGTCCGGATCCAGCCTGCAATCACTGTACGTGAAGCTGCAGCCACACTTCCTCTAGTGGTGATGAAAAGACTATCTAATCCTGTTCTTGCACTCCTTCGCGATTTAGTGATCTTGATTAAGAGCCGCAGCCACCAAGTTGGATCCATTTTTTGTTCTCTATTTTTCGAGAGCCCCCAACCGGACTGCCTATGTGAGACACTGTCGGTTTTCGAGCCGAAAATGGGCCAAAGAACTATTGAATCTCCCTTGTCTTGGAAATTTTCCGAATTAATCCGCAAAAGTGTGAGGTCATGGATTCTTCTACCCGAAGCTAACAGCAGTAATAGAGCTACGTGTCTTGAAACTTGAAAATGGCTTTCAACGTCCACAGATTTTTGTTTCATCCACTCGATTAATACATTCACATCCCAAATCATTGCTTTTGCTTGAGGTGGATGAGATGAATTTATGGCCTTCAACATATGCCTTACTGTAGGATGTGAACTAATCTCTTCTCCCCTCTCTGGATTTGCGAACGTTGCAACAACCGACTTATAAACCAAGATTGTGTTGTGGGCCAATTTTTTTTCCCTGTGTAAGTAGCCCAAATACTGTGCTACTTTCTGCGGAGATGGGTTATTCAATGAGACACCTTGTGACGTAGACCATGCTACCCAAGATTTCCAAGGTGCGGCGTAGGTTTTCTGCGTTGATTTTCGCCAAGATGATTCCAACAAAGCTACATCCTCGTCGTGCCATCCTTCTGTATGGGTAAACCACCCCGTACCTTCCAAGCCTCCAAATGTAGGTCTAGAACTCTCGGAGGGGGGCAATTGGTTTGAAGGTCCAGAAGATTCCGATGAAGGTTGCGAATGTTCCAAGGGGGGCATAATGATCGACGCTTGAGGTCCGCTCTCCAGAATACTTTCTCCCATTTTGGGAGAATCAAGATGTACACTCCTCGAGCTAGATTGAGATGCTGAAGCACTCTTGGTATTAGAGATGGAGGAGGGAATATCCAAGCCAATTTGTACTCCCAGGTCCGACTGAAAGCGTTCACGAATGCTGAAGTCTGATCCGTGGTTTGAGATGCATAGGTCGCGACTACTGCTGAGCGAGCAGTCGCCATTAAATCTATCTGTGGGGCTCCCCACTTCTCGAAAATTCGGTCCGTCACCTCTTTCGACAAATGCCAATCTGGTAGCGAATTTCCTCTCGACAATCGGTCGGCCACAACATTGTAAATTCCCGGAATGAAGTGAGCTTCTATCTGGAGATCCAAGCGCGACATCAGCATCAATAACTTCCTCGCTAATTGTAAAAGGGGTAGAGACTTCGTTCCCCCTTGACGTCGAATGTAAGCCAAGACCGTCTTGTTGTCTTACTGAAGACACAAGGTTTTTCCTTGTAACGCGCGGGCATTTTTGAGAATAGCGATATATACTGCCCACATCTCCTTCTTGTTGATATGCCAGCTTTTCTGTTCGAAACTCCAAAGGCCTTTCATTAATTTGTCCCCTATTTGGGCTCCCCAGCCCTCGTTGGATGCATCCGTTACCAAGTGAATAATGGGCATGTTCGGAAAGATTCGCGAATTTGCTGATGAATTTTGTATCCACCACTTCATGTCGGTCTTCACTTGATGAGAGAGAACAAAGTTCTGATTTGGGAAATCTTTCGGGAGCAAGCGTGTTGCTCGCTGCATGTTCCTGCAAAATAGTCTTCCTAGAGGAACTACAAAGGAAGCGAATTCCAATGTTCCTAGGAGAGACTTCGCTTGCTGCCAACTCCATTTTTGCTGACTCATTATTTTTTCCAGGGTTTGCTTTATTCTTTTCGTCTTCTTCTCGGATAAAAATTTCAGGTCTGTCCAAGGATTCCACATGATGCCCAGATACTCTAACTGACGACTTGGCACTAGAATTGATTTTGGAAAATTTATTTTCCATCCCAAAAAGGTGAGAAAATGTACTGCTTCCTTTACCTGTTGAATCAAGAGGTGCTCGTCTTGGTTCGCCAAAAGAAAGTCGTCTAAGTAGACCAAAACTCTCATCCCTCTTTTTCTTAGTTGACCTGCTAACCAATTCGACACTCTCGAAAAGGCTAGAGGAGCGCTCGAGAGGCCGAAAGGCAACGCCGTCCAGCAGTATATTTCTTTCCGGTAGTACATAGCCAGATATCGCCTGTGAGCCTCTTTTATGGGGACATGTAAGTAAGCTTGAGATAGATCTATTTTGGCTAAGAAGTCTTTCTTCTGAAGGAAACCCGGAACTTTCGAGTGAGTTATTAATCGAAATTTTTCTGGTTTCAGATAATCGTTTAAACGCTTGAGATTGAAAACCGGTCTCAGGCAACCATCTGATTTTGGAACTAAGAAAATGGTCGACAGGAACCCGGACGGAACGTTCGTCCTCTCTAGAACTCCCGACTTGATGAACTCTGTCAATTCCCTGTCCATGTCGGTTGATGGTCTCGTTTCTAATCGTGTGCAAAGACTGTCTGAAAATGGAATTGTCGGGGGTTTCTTTATGAAAGGAATGGAATAACCTTTTAGAACACTGATGATCGAATCTGGAGCCCCAAGACTGACCCATCTTTTTGTGAAGTGTCTCAATTGTCCCCCTTGAAATTCTCTTTGATCCTGCGAGTCAGAAATTTTTTGAATTTCTTCCTCTACCTGCGCCTGATGATCTAAAAATATTTCGGGACTTCTGTGATGTCCCATGCCCTCCTCGATTCGCTTTTCTTTTATCTGAGCTGAAGGAAGCTTTTTGATGAAAACCTCCTCGATTCGATGAGGGCCGCACAGATGGTTTTTTACTAGTGCTCTCTCTGGATGAACTATCTCCTCTAAAAGTTTGGGACTTCCCAGATCCAGAAGGTTTAGAGGTTCGAAAAAAATTATAGAACCCGCCATGTTCTTTTAATAATGCACTCAATTTATTTTCATCGAAAAGATGTTTTTCTGAGGGTGGGACAGTAGCGAGTAGGGAAGCCATGTAGTTATTTTTTGGTACAAAGGCCTTTCTTCTCATGTCAATCATGTCCGCCCGTCTGCCGCATGTGTACTGAAGAAGATCATCTGAGATGACTCGAAAAGGAGAATCATTTTCCAAGAGAGTCTTCTTCACATCCTCACTTATAGTTGGATGCTTCTGTGCCAAGGACATAATGGCGGATTGAAATTCTTTCCTTTGAAGGAGCAAACCATGAGTGAGCGTACCGAGAGCAAGATCAAATTTACCCAATAGATCCGAATGATGGGTGTGTAACGCTAAGCCGTTTAGTTGCGAACTAACTTGTAAAGCTGAAAAAATTGGAGCGGCCTGTAATTTCTTTTGCGCTTCTAAATAGCGAATTTTGTTCCAAGAGTCACTACCAAGGCGCTGACATTGTATGCCCTGATTTGCCAGTTCCTCTGACGGTTTCGGGACTGTTGGCTCTAGCTCCTTGGTCGCAGGCGAGAAATCTATAACCTCTTTATTAGTGTGAGGCAAAACCGAATCTAGCACTGGAAAACTAGGAGCTTTCCATGGCGCAGTTTCTTTGGGCGAAGAAGAGGAAATTTCATCATCAGAGTAAGAAGAATAATTCTCCACGTCAGAGTATTCAGAGAGGGATTTGTCTTCATAGTCCTCTACATTGGGAGCGATTCTTTCTAGTACTTGTGTCAGTAAATTTTCTAAACGATTCGATCTCTTTTCCAACTGGGATAATCTCGAACTTTTGTCTGAAGGTTCTCCTTCCGAAATAGAATTGAAAGATTTCCTTTTTCTCGAATTATTAGAATTTCTTCCTATGACAGGGGAGTCTGGTGGGAAAGAATAATTCTGAGCATTACGAGTTAACTCATTTGACGCTGCTGATCTTGAAATTAAGAAAGGACGAATATTTTCAATTGAATGAACAATTGATTCGCCTTGCGTTGTAACGCAACTGAACTTTTGCACCAAAGTAGAAGGATTGATGATCAATGCTCTGCAAAAGTCCCAGTCTAGCATGACCAATTTTATTTTCCTAAAATCATGACTACTTACTTCTGTTGCGTGAGGAAAAAAGGCATTTACGATGCCCACAGTAGGAAGCGCGTAGGAAATTTCGCAAAGCAAGCGAGAATCTGGATTTTTTCCTGCCAACTCTTCTTTTGATATCTCGCGAACCTTCCACATTTTCCAGTCTGTAGGTAAGGTTTGGGCTGCAAGCGATTTGAGTCTTTCCAAGGGTAAAGTGTGTGCTTCTTTGGCCGCCTGACGCAGGTATAAATCCCCCAAACTGGTGGTAGGATGATCCATCTGTAAATAAACAATAAAATGCAGTTGATGCGGGTGAAGCTCTTCAAGGACTGCTGCTTTGTGCGAGCTGTAAGACGTGTAGTCCAATGTTTAAAGACAAATACGCAGGCATAGGTTGCCAAAGGGCGAACGCTAATCTACACTTTAATTTTATATGTGGACAGTTGTATAGGGCGAACCGTCCAAGACAATTCATAGGCTGCCAAAGGGCGAGCACTAAGAGACAGCTGTGTTGAACAAGCTGTAAGACGTGTAGTCTAATGTCCAAAGACAAATACGCAGACATAGGTTGCCAAAGGGCGAACGCTACTCTACACTTTAATTAAATGTGGCAGTTGCATAGGGCGAACTGTCCGAAACAATATTTTAATCTGAAACAAAACAAAAAATAACAACAAAGGACTTACCTTGAGATGAAAAAGAGAACAGGAACCAGGAAAATCAAAAGTCTCTGATTCAACACAAATAATATTCACTATCGAACGGTACGCACCGTTTAACACACATCCAGTCGCTTTGGGAAAAGAAAGCGCACTGAGGCTCGCTCAAAGAGCGGGACTAGCCGCCGCTGTGGGTGAGTGACCTAAAGATGGGGGGTAAGGGAGGAGTAGGGACGATAGAAAGGGAAAGACTAGTTTGTAAGGGTGAAAGAGAGAGAGTAACACACGTCCAAATCGCGAGGGAGGGGGAAGGGTAATCTCAATGGTCAGGCCGAAGGCACAGACCAGAAATAGTTCAATTTTCAACTGAACAGATCAATTTTTAACCAAGAAGATTAAGTTTCTATAAAAAAGACGAATTTTCAACTCAAAAAGATAAATTTTGAACAAAAAATGTACTAATTAAATTTCAGTTAAAACAATTAATTTTTATAAACAAAACGAGATTTCAACAAAATATTTTAATTTTCAACAAAAAAATTAATTTTTAACCAAATAGTTTCATTCCTTCCAAAAAAATTAATTTTCTACCCAAAAAGACAAATTTGCAACAAAATAGTGAACTTTCAGCTAAAAAAGATCAATTTTCATCCAAAAATAAGAATAGTTAATTTTTTACTGAAAAAATAAATTTTCACCTAGAAAAAAAGCAATTTCAAACAAAATAGTTCTATATTCATCCAAACAGATGATTTTTCAACCAAGAAGATTAAGTTTCTATAAAAAAGACAAATTTTCAACTCAAAAAGATAAATTTTGAACCAAAAATGGGCTAATTTTTTCAGTCAAAACAATTAATTTGTATTTAAAAAACGAATTTTCAACAAAATATTTAAATCGTCTACAAAGTAGAAGACTTTTCAACCAAATAGTTGAATTTTTAACTAAAAAAGATAAATTTTCAACTTGAAACAGAATAGTTACATTTTCAGTTTAAAAAATTGAATTTTAACCAAATAAAACATATTTTCAACAAATTATTTTAATTTTCAACCAAACAATGAATTTTTAACCAAAAAGTTGAATTTTCAACGAAAAAGATGAATTTTCTATCCAAAAATACAAGTTTTTAACAAAATACGTGAACTTTCAGCTAAAAAATATAAATTTTCATCCGAAAATAGAATAGTTAATTTTTTACTGAAAAAATAAATTTTCACCTAGAAAAAAAGCAATTTCAAACAAAATAGTTTAATTTTCATCCGAACAGATGAATTTTCAACAAAGAAGATTAAGTTTCTATAGAAAAAAAAACAAATTTTCAACTCAAAAAGATAAATTTTGAACAAAAAATGGACTAATTAAATTTTCAGTAAAAACAGAATAGTTACATTTTTAGTTAAAAAAATTATATTTTAGCCAATTAAAACATATTTTTAACAAAATATTTTAATTTTCAACCAAAAAATTAATTTTTAACCAAATAGTTGTATTTTTAAGAAAAAAGATGAATTTTCTACCCAAAAAGACAAGTTTTCAACAAAATGCGTGAACTTCCAGCTAAAAAAGATAAATGTGTATCCAAAAATAGAATAGTTAAGCTTTTACTGAAAAAATAAATTTTTAACGAAAAAAAAGAACAATTTCAACACAAAAAAAAACAATTTCAAACAAATAGTTGAATTTTCTATCAAAAAGGTCAATTTTCAACCAAGAAGATTAATTTTCTATCATAATAGACTAATTCTCAACAAAATATTTGCTTAAATTTTCAGCTGAAAACGATAAAATTTCAACAAAAAATGGAATAATTATATTTTCAGTTAAAAAAACTGATTTTTAACCATAAATAATGAATTTTCAGTAAAATAGTTAAATTTCCAACCAAAGAAATGACTTTTCAAACAAAATAAATTAATTTTTCACCATGAAGATTAATATTCTACCGCAAAGACGAATTTTCAACCAATAGGTGAGATTTAAACTCAAAAAATGAAAAAATGAAATTTTCAACAAAAAAAATAAAAAACAATTTCAAACAAAATATTTAAATTTTTAACCAAAGAAATGAATTTTCGATCAAAAAGATGAAGTTTCAAATAATGAGATTACTTTTCTGCCAAAAGACACGAATTTTCAACCAATTAGTTAAATATTGAACTGAAAAGATTTAAATTAAAATAGAATAGTAAAGTTTTCAGTTAAAAAAATGAATTTTTAACAAAATGGTTGAATTTTCTACCAAATAGATGAAATTTCTACCAAAAAAAGAAGAATTTTCAACCAAATAGTGGAATTTTCAATTTAAAAATATTAATTTTAAACAAAAAAAAAAACGGATTTTCAACAAAATAGTTGAATTTGCAACCAAAGAAATGAATTTTTGTACAAAAAAATTCATTTTTCACCATGAAGATTAATATTCTACCAAAGAAGACGAATCTTCAAGAAAATACATAAATTTTCAACCAAATAGTGGAATTTTCAATTAAAAAAGATTAATTTCCTACAAAAACTGAAATAGTTCAAATCTCAGGTAAAAACATTAATTTTCAATTTAAACAAACGTATTTTAAAGAAAATAGTTAAATTTTTCATCAAAGAAATTAATTTTTAACCAAAAAGATGGGGTTTGAACAAAATACATTAATTTTACAAATAATTGTTGACTTTTTAACCAAAGATATTAATTTTTAACTAAAATCATGAATCTTCAACCACAAAAATGAATATTTAACCAAGATTAATATTCTACCATAAAAGAGCAATTCTTGACAAAATATTTATATGAATTTTCAACTAAAAAAGATTAAATTTCAACAAAAACTGGAATAGTTATATTTTCAGTTAAAAAAGCTGATTTTTAACAATAAATAATTAATTTTCACCAAAATAGTTAAATTTTCAACAAAAGAAATTAATTTTCCAACAAAATAAATTAATTTTTCTCCACGAAGATTTATATTCTACCACACAGACGAATTTTCAACGAAATACATACATTTTCAACCAAACAGTTGAATTTTAAACCAAATATGTAATAGTTAAATTTTCAGTTAAAAAAATTAATTTTCAACAAAAAATAGAATTTTTATCAAAATAGTTAAATTTAAACAACGAGAAAAGTTTTTAATTAAAATGATGATTCATCAACCAAAAAAATTGATTATTATAAATGTAGTTCCACTTTCTACTAGTTAAATTTCCAATCAAAAAAGATTTTAATTTTAAACCAAAAACGATCGAATTCAACCAAAAAAGACGAATTTTAAAAAAATTGTTGAATTTTCAACCAAGAAAGATTTTTCACCCAATAAAAAGAAAATTTCATCTAGAATGTGGATTTTTCAACCCAAAAAGACGAATTTTCAACGAAACACTTAAATTTTTAACCAAAAAGAATCTCAATTTTTCACCAAATTTCCCTGACATTCTCTGACCTTCCCTGATCATCTAAAAATTTCCGTGAACTGTAGCAACCCTGCTAATTTTGTTGCCGTGTTATTTTATGTTTTTATTCATCGTATTTTAAATTTTTATATATTTTATTTTTATAAATTTATTTTATTTCATTCTGTTTAATTTTTATTGGGACGACTGAAAAATCCCGAAAAATAAAATTCCCGAATAGTTTATAATATTACTGAACTAGAAAATTCCCGAATAATAAAATTTCCGACATTTTATAATGTTACCGAATTTGCAAATTTCCGAATAATAAAATGTGCGGCAGAAAATTGCCCAATGATAAAATATCTGATCTAGAAATTTTCTGAATTTAAACAATTCAAAAAAGTTTTTATAAATATTATTCATTGATTAAAAACACAATAATCAAATATTTTAATAAACAAAATATCTTTAATGTTTCAAGTTTCTAAAATTATTGTTTGAATTTAAAATAACAATAATTGAAAAAAATTGCATACAGAAATATATTTTTTCAATTATTATTATTTTAAATTCAAACAATAATTTTAGAAACTATTTGAATTTGAAAATTCTTGAATAAGAAAATTTCCGACAGAAAATTGCCGAATTATAAACTATTCGAACTGGAAAAATCCCGAATTATAAAATTCCCGAATATAAACAATTACATTTTTTTAAATAAATATGATTTATTTATTAAAAATACAATAATTAAGTGTTTCATAAAAGAATTTTTTTTAAGGTTTAAAGTTTCTAAAATTATTGTTTGAATTTAAAATAACAATAATTGAAAATAATATATTTCTGGATGAAATTTTTTCAATTATTTTAATTTTAAATTTAAACAATAATTCTGGAAACTTTAAACATTAAAAATATTCGATTATTGTATTTTTAATCAATAAATAATATTTATAAAAAAAATTGTATTGTTTAAATTCGGGAATTTTCTAATACGATAATATATTTTTTCAATTAATAAAATTCCTGAACAATAAAATTTCCGAATAATAAAATTGCTGAATTGGGAAATTCCCGAATTATAAAATTCCTGAATTATACACTTTTCGGGACGACTGAAAAATTCCGAAAAATAAAATTCGCGTCACTGTAAAATTCCCGAATAATAATATTCCCGAAAAATAAAATTACGGAATAATAAAATTCGCGAACTATAAAATTCCCGATTAATAAAATTCCCGACAGAAAATTGCAGAATTATAAAATATCCGAAATAGAAAATTTCTGAATTATAAAATTCTCGAATATAAACAATAATTTTTTTATAAATAACAAAATTTAATTGTGATATAATTTTAATTGTGGTAATTTAATTAATTTTATAAATAAAAAATTCCCGACAGTCTGTAATATTACCAAATTTGAAAATTCCAGAATAATAAAATTTCCGACAGAAAGGGAAGCCTGAAAAATCCCGAAAAATAAAATTCCGGACACTGTGAAATTCCCGAACAATAAAATTTCCGAATAATAAAATTCCCGAAGAATCAAATTCCCCAATTAAATTAAAATTTCCGAATTATGAAATTCCCGCATTCAAACAATTAAAGAATTTTCTATCAATATTATTCATTTATTAAAAATACAATAATCAAATATTTTTATTTAAAAAATTATTTTTAATATTTAAAATTTCTAAAAATTATTGAATATTTCTGGATGAAAATTTTCTGTCGATTATAGTTATTTTAGATTCAAATTCAACTCAATAATTTTAAAAACTTTAAACATTAAAAATAATTTTTTTGTTATAAAAATATTTTATTATTGTATTTTTAATAAATAAATAGTATTTATAAAAAAAAATTTCAATTGTTCCAATTCGGGAATTTTACAATTCAATGATTTTCTAGTTCGGATATTTTATAATTCGGCAATTTTCTGCCGGGGATTTTATTATTCGGGAGTTTTCCAATTCGGGAATTTTGTTATTCGGGAATTTTCCAATTCGGAAATTTTATTATTCGGGAATTTTGTTTTTCGGGAATTTTATTATTCGGGAATTTTACAGCCTCTGAAATTTTCTAACAGTTTATAATATTACCGAATTTGAAAAATCTCGAAAAATAAAATTTCCGACAGAAAATTGCCGAAATATAAATTATTCGAACTAGAAAAATCCCGAATTATAAAATTCCCGAATATAAACCATAATTTTTTTAAAAATAAATATTATTTATTTATTAAAAATACAATAATTAAGTATTTCATAAAATAATTTTTTTAATGTTTAAAGTTACTAACATTATTGTTTGAATTTAAAATAACAATAATTGAAAAATATATATTTCTGGATGAAATTTTTTCAATTATTTTTATTTTAAATTCAAACAATAATTCGAGAAACTTTAAACATTAAAAATATTTGATTATTGTATTTTTAATCAATAAATAATATTTATAAAAAAAATTGGTATTGTTTAAATTCGGGAATTTTATTATTCGGGAATTTTCTAATTTGGTAATATTATAAACTGTCGGAAATGTTATTATTGAGGAATTTTCCAATTTGGTAATATTATAAACTGTTCGGAAGTTTTATTACTCGGAAATTTTATGATTCGGGAATTTTCCAATTCGAGAATTTTTATTATTCGGAAATTTTATTATTCGGGAATTTTCCAATTCCGTAATATTATAAATTGTTCGGGAATTTTCCAATTCGGGAATTTCATTATTCGGGAATTGTACAGCCTCAGAAGTTTTCTAACAGTTTATAATATTACCGAATTTGAAAAATCTCAAATAATAAAATTTCCGACAGAAAATTGCCGAAATATGAATTATTCGAACTAGAAAAATCCCGAATTATAAAATTCCCGAATATAAATAATTAAATTTTTTAAAATAAATATGATTTATTTATTAAAAATACAATAATTAAGTATTTCATAAAAGAATTTTTTAAATGTTTAAAGTTTCTAAAATTATTGTTTGAATTTAAAATTAAAATAATTGAAAAAATATATATTTCTGGATGAAATTTTTTCAATTATTTTAATTTTAAATTCAAACAATAATTCTAGAAACTTTAAACATTAAAAATATTTGATTATTGTATTTTTAATCAATAAATAATATTTATAAAAAAATTGGTATTGTTTAAATTCGGGAATTTTCTAATACGGTAATATATTTGTTCAATTATTGTTATTTTAAATTCAAACAATAATTTTAGAAACTTCAAATTAAATTAAATTAAAAAAAATAAATAAAAAATAATAATATTTATAAAACACATTTTTGAATTGTTTAAATTCGGGAATTTTCTATTACGAATATTTTATAATTGCGACGAATGAAAATCCCGATAAATAAAATTCCCGACACAGTAAAATTCCCAAATTGAAAAATTCCCGAATAATAAAATTCCCGATTAATAAAATTCCTGAACAATAAAATTTCCGAATAATAAAATTCCCGAATAATAAAATTTTCGAATAATAAAATTCCCGAATTGGAAAATTCCCGAATTATAAAATTCCTGAATTATGACATTTTCTAACAGTTTATAATATTACCGAATTTGAAAATCCTCAAATAATAAAATTACCGACAGAAAATTGCTGAAATATAAATTATTCAAACTAGAAAAATCCCGAATTATAAAATTCCCGAATATAAACAATAAAATTTTTTTAAATAAATATGATTTATTCATCAAAAATACAATAATTAAGTATTTCATAAAAGAATTTTTTTTAATGTTTAAAGTTTCTAAAATTATTTTTTGAATTTAAAATAACAATAATTGAAAAAAATATATTTCTGGATGAAATTTTTTCAATTATTTTAATTTTAAATTCAAACAATAATTTTAGAAACTTTAAACATTAAAAATATTTGATTATTGTATTATTTGAATTCGGGAATTTTATTATTCGGGAATTTTCTAATTCGGTAATATTATAAACTTTTCGGAAGTTTTATGATTCGGGAATTTTCCAATTCGAGAATTTTTATCATTCGGAAGTTTCATTATTCGGGAATTTTCCAATTCGGTAATATTATAAATTGTTCGGGAATTCCATTATTCTGGAATTTTATTCGGAAATTTTAATTCAGGAATTTTATTTTTCGGAATTTTCCAGTCGGGGAATTTTACAGTGTCGGGAATTTTATTTTCGGGATTTTTAAATCGTCCCTTTTCATTCATTAATTCATCTCCTTGATGATAAATATAAATATTTCCTAGGAAATGATTTCGTAATTGAACCAAGTTTTAAGAAATTTAATTTTTAGAATGCATGTTCAGGCCCAAGATGATTTGACCGATCCAGCCTCGCAACTTCCCTTAATTATCAGAGAAAGAGACACCGAGTACCAATTCTATAGAATTGTTCTCTACGACAGATTATTGCAGGTAAAGCAATTAAATAAAAAATAAATGCTTCTATGTAAAAGAAAAATAATAAAAATTTAATTTTTCTTGAAGATTTATCCAATAACGAGAAACGCGATAATCAGGGAAGCACATAAAGATATTCCTCCTCCAGTCAGAGGAGCAATTTGGGCAGCATTGCTTGGAGTTACAGGAGATATTCAAAAAAGATATGAGATGATTGATAAAGAAACTCCTACTCACACAGATCGGCAGGTAAAATATAAAAATACTAATAGGAATCAAGAAAATCTAAAAAAAAAATCTTTATTGATTCAATTTATTGAAAAAATTTAGATCGAAGTGGATATTCCAAGATGCCATCAATACAGCGAGTTACTTTCTTCTGGTGCTGGTCACGAAAGATTGCAGCGATTATTAAAAGCTTGGGTTCGAGATAATCCGCATTATGTTTATTGGCAAGGACTTGATTCCCTCACAGCACCTTTTCTTTACCTTAATTTTAATAACGAAGGTAGGATTTAATACTAAATTAAATAGGGCCTAAACTGTTGCAAATATTGTCTTTTTAACCAAAAGGATGAATTTTCAACCGAGAAGAATCATTTTCTACCAAAAAGACGAATTTTAAAGAAAACAGCTGAATTTTCAACTGAAAAAAAATTAATTTTCAACTAGAAAGATAAATTTTCAACCCAATAGTTGCATAATTTTCAACCAAATAGTTTAATTTTTCAATATAAAAAGATTAATTTTCTACCAAAAAGACGAACTTTCAACCAAATAGTTGAATTTTCAAACCAAAAAGATGAATTTTCAACCAAGAAGATTAATTTTCTACCAAAAAAAAGGAATTTTCAACCAAATAGTTGAATTTTCAAACAAAAAAGATGAATTTTCTACCAAAAAGACGAAATTTGAACAAAATAGTTGAAATTTCAAAACAAAAATGTAAATTTTCAACCGAATAGTTGAATTTTCAAACCAAAAAGATGTATTTTCAACCAAATAGTTGATTTTTCAAACCAAAAACATGAATTTTCTACTAAAAAGATAAATTTTCAACCAAATAGTTGGATTTCCAAACCAAAAAGATGAATTTTCAACCAAGAAGATTAATTTTCTACCAGCAAGACGAATTTTCAACCAAATAATTGAATTTTCAAACTAAAAAGATGATTTTTCAACCCAGAACATTCATTTTCTACCAAAAAGTGAAATTTTAAACAAAATAGTTGAATTTTCAAACCAAAAAGATTAAATTTTCAACCAAATAGTTGTATTTTCAAACCAAAAAAATGAATTTTCTACTAAAAAGATAAATTTTC
>CAKNYM010044072.1:45199-56090 GCA_932195095.1 Andricus curvator
GTATCTTCGTAGAAAAATTACTTCTTATTTAAAACTCATATTTTGATGTTGAAAAGTCAAACTGAAATCTCTTTTGGATGAAAATTCAACTATTTTTTGAAAATTTGTGTTTTTAATTAAAAAATGTATCTAGTTTAGTAGGAATTTCATCTTTCTTGGATAAAAATGCAACCGTTTGGTTGAAAATACAATAATTTTGTTAAAAAGTCATCCTTTTTGGTCGAAAATTCAAATATTTTTTAGAAAATTTACTTGTCGTTTAAAATTCATATTTTGGTGTTAAAAAGACTATTGAAATCATTTTTGGGTGTTAATTTAACCATTTTTTTGAAAATATCTCTTTTTAATTTAAAAATTCGTCTGTTTTAGTAGAAATTTCATCTTTCTTTGATAAAAATGCAACCTTTTTGTTGAAAGTACAATAATTTTGTTAAAAATTCATCCTCTTTGCTTAAAAATTAAACGGATTTTTTGAAAATTGGTATTTTGCGTTGAAAATTAAGGTATCTTCGTAGAAAATTTACTTCTTATTTAAAACTCATATTTTGTTAATGAAAAGTCAAACTGAAATCTTTTTGGGAAGAAAATTCAATTATTTGTTTGAAAATTTCTCTTTTTAATTTAAAATTTCATCTATTTTAGTAGAAATTGCATCTTTCTTGGACAAAAATGCAACCGTTTGGTTGAAAATACAATAATTTTGTTAAAAAATCATCCTTTTTGGTTAAAAATTAAACTGATTTTTTGAAAATTGTTTTTTTTTGGGTTGAAAATTAAGGTATCTTCGTAGAAAATTTACTTCTTATTTAAAACTCATATTCTGATCTTGAAAATTCAAACTGAAATCTTTCTTGGAAGAAAATTCAATTATTTTTTTGAAAATTTATGTTTTTAATTTAAAAATTCATTTATTTTAGTTGAAATTACTTTTTTTTATAAAAACGCAACTTTTTGGTTACAAATTGAAAAATTTTGTTAAAAAGTATCCTTTTTGGATTAAAATTCAACTGTTTTGTTGAGAATTCGTCTTTTTGGGTTGAAAATTCAAATATCTCCGTAGAAAATTTACTTCTTATTTAAAACTCATATTTTGCTAATGAAAAGTCAAACTGAAATTTTTTTTTAAAGAAAATTCAATTATTTTTTTGAAAATTTCTCTTCTTAATTTAAAAATTTTTAATAAAAAAGTAACTGTTTGGTTAAAAATTCAACAATTTTGTTAAAAAGTCATCCTTTTTGGTCGAAAATTCAACTATTCCGTAGAAAATTTACTTGTCGTTTAAAATTCATATTTTGGTGTTAAAAAGACTATTGAAATCTTTTTTGTGTAAAAATTTAACTTTTTTTCTGAAAATTTCTCTTTTTAATTTAAAAATTCATCTGTTTTAGTAGAAATTTCATCCTTCTTGGATAAAAAAAAGCAACTCATTGGTTAAAAATTCAACACTTTTGTTAAAAAGTCATCCTTTTTGGTAGAAAATTCAACTATTTCGTAGGAAATTTACTTCTTGTTTAAAACTACTATTTTGATATTAAAAAGTCAAACTAAACTCTTTTTTTAATGAAAATTCAATTTTGTTGTTATTGAAAATTTGCCTTTTTGATTTGAAAATTCATCTGTTTTAATAGAAATTTCATTTTTCTTGGATAAAAATGCAACTGTTTGGTTGAAAATGAATCTTCTTTAATTGAGGATTCAACTATTTTGTTTGAACCGCGTTATTAAGAAATTATTTTTTTGTTAAAGATCATATTTTTAGTTGAAAATTCATCTCTTGGGTTGAAAGTTGAACTATTTTGAGGAAAACTGATTTTTTTAAATTGAAAATTCAACTGCGTGGGTAAAATTTCAACTACTTTGTTGAAATTTTTTTTACGAAGGTCTCTTTGATTGAAAGAAGAAGAAGAAGATGAAGAATCTCTTTGATTGAAAATTTAACTATTTTGTTGAAAATTAATTTTTTTGTGTGGAAAATTCATATTTTCTGGTTGAAAATTCAATTTTTGTACAGAAAATTTGTCTTTTGGCTTGAAGGTTCAACAATTTAGATGAACTTATTTTTCTTTCATGACTGAAAAATCTTTACTTGTCGGCAAATCGTCTTTTTGGTTTTTAAATGAAATTTCATCGTTTTTGGTTGAAAAATATCAACTATGACACTTTTTTGTTGAGAATTCATTTTTTTTTAGGTTGGAAATTCAATTATTTTATTGAAAATTCAAGTATTTTGATAAAAAGTTATCTTTTATGATAGAAAAGTAATTTTTTGTTTAAAATAAATAAATAAATTTGAACATTTTAAATTTGTATCTAAAATATTGTTTTATTCCGTTTATAAGAATACAAAATTGGTCAAGAAAAAATCAGAGAATTTAAAAAATAAAGTTTTCACCCTGCTTCACCATGCAAAGCATTTTCTTAAATACAAAAAATTTGCATTAGTTTTAAATACCATATCTTATTAATTAACTTTACGAACTTAGATAGCATTTAGAACTTAAACCCAATAAAAAAATCCAACTATATTTTTGGGTAAAAATTTTATTTTTTCATTGAAAAGGCTACTTTATTATATTTTTGGTTAGAAATTCATCTAGTTTGGTAAAAAATTTTATTATTTGGTTACAAATTTAATTATTTTGTTGATAATGCAACTATATTGTTAAAAAGTCATATTTTTATAAAAAATTTAACTATTTCGTCAAAAATTCATCTTTTTAGTTGAAGCTTCATCTGTTTAGTTGAAAAGTTAACTATTTTGATGAAAATTCGTTTCTTGCTTAGTTGAAAATAAAAATTTTAAGCTGACAATTAAACTATTCCATTTTTGGTTAAAAATGTATATTTTGCAGTTAAAAATTCAATTATTTGGTTAGAAATTTATCTTTTTTAGTTGAAAGTTCAACTTTTTGGTTGAAAATTCATGTATTATGTTGAAAATTCGTCTTTCTTGGTTGAAAATTTATCCTTTTTGATTAAAAATGCAATTGTTGGGTTGAAATATCAACTGTTACATGCTTCCTTGAGAATTCATCTTTTTTGGTTGAAAAGTCGATTGTTTGATTTAAAGTTGAATTACTTTGTGAAAAAAATTAATTTTTTTTATTAAGGATTCATAATTATAGTTGAAAATGTAACTATTTGCTTTTAAATGAACTTTTATATTATAAAATTCTACTTTTTTGTAAAAAAAAATCATCTTTTTGGCTTGAAAATTAAACTATTTGGTTGAAAATTAAACTTTTTGGTTGAAAAATCATATTTTTGTGTTGAAAATTCAACTTTTTTTGTAAATAATTCGTCTTTTTGGCTTTAAAATTAAATAATTTCGTTGAGAATGCTTGTATTTTGTTGCAAATTCGTCTTTTCTGATAGAATATTAATCTTCTTGGTCGAAAATTAATCTTTTTCATTGAAAATTTAAGAATTTGGTTGAAAATTTTTTTTTCAAAGTTATTTTTTTATCAGATTTGTCTTTTTGTCATGAAAATTTAAACATTTAATTGAGTTTTAATCTTTTTTGTTTGAAAATTCGACCATTTGATTGAAAATTCAATTGAACTATTTTGTTAAAAATCTAATTATTTTTGGAAAATTTACCTGTTTTGTTAAAGACATAATTTTTGGTCGAAAATTCAATCTTTTATGGTAGAAAAGTCATCCTTCTTGGTAAAAAATTTATTATTTTGGTTGAAAATTTAACAATTTTGTTGAAAATCTTTTTTTTTTGTTCACAAGATTTTTTTATCAGAGTTTTTATCTGAAAATTTAACTATTCCAGTTTTGGTTGAAACTTTATTCTGTATATTGTATAATATACAAATTCAACCATTTAGTAGAAAATTATCGTATTTTGTTGAAAAGTTTGTAGAAGGTTTGTAGAAAATTAATATTGTTTGTTGAAAATTTAACTTTTTGGTTGAGAATTCCACTATCTTGTTAAAAATTCCTCTTTTTTGGTAAAAAATTATCTTTTTCGTTAAAAATTCATCTTTTCCGATTTAAAAGTCCAATGTTTTCTGAAAAATTTGACTTTTTAGCTTAAAAACTTTACGCTTTTGTTAAAAATTCATCTTTCATGGTAGAAAAGTAATTTTTCTTGGTTGAAAATGAACTTTTTTGATGAAAATTTAACTTTCTTCTAAAAAAATTGTCTTTTTGGCATGAAAATTCAAATATTTAATTGAATTTCAATCTTTATTGTTTGAAAATTCGTCCATTTGATTGAAAATGCAATTCAATTGAACTATTTTATTATAAATCTAATTATTTTTGGAAAATTTAACTCTTTTGTTAAAGATATCATTTTTGGTCGAAAATTCAACTATGTTGTTGAAAATTCATCCTTTTGGATTGAAAATTAATCTTTTATGGTAGAAAAGTCATCCTTCTTGGTAAAAAATTCAACTATTTGGTTAAAAATG
The DNA here is from genome assembly GCA_932195095.1 of Andricus curvator. NCBI lineage: Eukaryota > Metazoa > Arthropoda > Insecta > Hymenoptera > Cynipidae > Andricus > Andricus curvator. The sequence continues at coordinate 49,625 of CAKNYM010044072.1, forward strand.
TAACTATTTTGTTGAAAACTCTTTTTTTTTGTTCAAAGTAATTTTTTTATCAGAGTTTTTATTTGAGAATTTAACTATTCCATTTTTGGTTGAAACTTTATTCTTTATATTGTATAAGATAAAAATTCAACCATTTAGCAGAAAATTCATGTATTTGTTTGAAAAGACGTCTTTTTGGGTAGAAAATTAATCTTGTTTTAAAAATTCAATTTATTGGTTGAGGATTCAACTATCTTGTTAAAAATTCATCTTTTCCGAATTAAAAACTCACTGTTTTCTAAAAAAATTCGACGTTTTAGCTTAAAAACTTTACCCTTTTGTTAAAAAAATCATCTTTTATGGTAGAAAAGTAATTTTTCTTGGTTGAAAATGAACTTTTTTTTTGAAAATTTAAGTGCCTTCTAAAAAATTTGTCGTTTTTTCTTGAAAATTCAAATATTTCATTGAATTTTAATCTTTTTTGTTTGAAAATTCGTCCATTTGATTGAAAATGCTTCTCTGTATGCTGAAAATTCAACTATTTTTGTTTGTTTTTTTGTTTGTTAAAACTCTAACTATTTTTGGAAACTTTAACTATTTTGTTACAATCATCATTTTTGGTTGAAAATTCAACTATTTTGTTAAAAATTCATCCTTTTGGATTTAAAATTCATCGTTCTTGGTTTAAAAGTAACTTTTTGTTAAAAATTCAACTGTCTTCTAAAAAATTCGTCTTTTTGGTTAATCTCCTTGGTCAAAAATTCATCTTTTTGATTGAAAATTAAGAATTTTGTTGCAAATTTTTTTTTAAAAGTTTTTTTTTTATCAGATTTGTCTTTTTGTCATGAAAATTCAAATATTTAATTGAGTTTTAATCTTTTTTGTTTGAAAATTCGACTTTTTAGCTTAAAAACTCCACCATTTTGTTGAAAAATCATCTTTCGTTGTAGAAAAGTAATTTTTCTTGGTTGAAAATGAACTTTTTTGATGAAAATTTAACTGCCTTCTAAAAAATTTATCGTTTTTTCTTGAAAATTCAAATATTTCATTGAATTTCAATCTTTTTTGTTTGAAAATTCAACCATTTGATTGAAAAGGCATCTCTGTATGCTGAAAATTCAACTATTTTTGTTTGTTTTTTGTTTGCTAAAACTCTAACTATTTTTGGAAATTTTACTTTTTTGTTAAATCTTTAACTATTCTTTGAAAAACTTGTCTCTTTTACTGGAAAGTGAATCTATTTAGTTGTTAATGCAACTGTTTGGTGGAAAATTCATTTTTTTTTAAATTCGTCTTTTTGTGTAGTAGTTTATGGATTCATAACTGGAAAAATTTTCCAGTTATGAAAAGTCATGAACATTTTCCAGAAAAGTTTTCCGTATAACCACTGCAATAAATTGATTTTTCTTTTTGAAATTAGGCTGCAAACTGGAACGAACCCGAACCGGGAACTGAAAGAATACCCAGGATCAGTGTAGAAGATTTTTTGAAATTACTCGACGAGAGTCCGAATAAATTAATTATTGTCGATATCCGCAGCAAAACACAGTAAGAAAATTTCTTTTCTTTTTATTTCTAAACGAGTTGTAAAAATTCTTCTAAAATGAATTTTTTTCCAGATTTGACAGAGGATCTGTAATGAGAAGCATCAATATTCCTTTCACAAGCGTCCTGCTTTCACAGACAAATTTGGAAACCTTAGGACCACAAGCGAAACCTCTTGCAGAAAATAAAGACAGTATCGTCGTGATAATTAGCCCCAACGATCAAAACAACGCTCTCGTAAGTAACTTTTATATTTTGTTATTTATTTTTATTTTTTCTATGGGATAGTTTAGAAACTACGTCAAACTGCAGGGGGGGGGTCAAAACTAACTATTTAATATAATTTTAAATAATTATTTTTAATTTATGTATATATATTAATTATTTTAGGTTTAAATTTTATAATTTGTGATTTATAACGCTGGAAAATGTAAATATGAATAACAATTTTTTGAAATGCTTAAATAAGTTAATAGAAACTAATAAGAAAATCCAACTATTTTTCTTTGAAAGTTAATTCATTTTAATTTAAAAGTCTACTATTATATTTTTTATTCCGAATTCATCTCTTTTGGTTAAAAATTGTACAATTTGGTTGAAGATCGAACTATTATGTTGAAAAATCTTTTTATTTTAGATGAAAATTAATTTTCTTAACTGAAAAGTTAACTAATCTGTTCCGTTTTAAAATTGATAGTTTTTAGTTGAATATTCAACTATTAAATTTTTCATTAAGAATTAATATTTTTTGGTTGAAAATTCAACTGCTTGATTAAAAATTGAAATACATTGTTAAAAATTAATTTTTTTTGTTTAAAATTGCACTACTTTGTTGAAAATTCGTTTTTTTCCGGTTGAAAATTAATTTTTTAAATTTCGAATTTAACTATTCCATTTTTGATTAAAAATTGATCGTTTTGAGTTAAAAATACATTGTTAAAAATTAATTTTTTGGTTTAGGATTGCACTATTTTGTTGAAAATTGTCTCTTTGGTTGTTTGAAAATTAATTTTTTTAATTCATATTTAACTATTCAATTTTTGGTTGAAAGTTGATAGTTTTTAGTTAAAACTTCAAATATTAAATTTTTCATTGAGAATTTATATTTTTTGGTTGGAAATTCAATTTCTTTTCAATTCAATTTGTTGGAAATTCAAATCTTTTGGTCGAAATTTCATCTTTTTGGGTTAAAATGCAAATTTTTGATTAAAATTAATCCGTTTTTGTTGATGATTTTACTATTTTGTTGAATATATTTTGTTACAAATTAATTTTTTTAATTTTAAAGTGATCTATTGGAATATTTTGTTGAAAATTAATCTTTTTGGGTTGAAAATTCAACTACTTGATTTAAAGTTGAACTACTTTGTTAAAATTTTTTGTCATTTTAGTTGAAAATTCATCTCTCCGGTTAAAAATTCCTTCTTTCTTGGGTTGAAAATAATTCTTTTTGGGTGAAAATTTACCTTTTTTTGTTTAAAATTCACCTACTTGGTTTAAGGTTCAACTACTTTGTAAAGATTTTTTGTTTGTTTGAAGATTTATCATTTTAGTTGAAAATTTATCTCTTTGGTTAAAAAATTAACTATTTTGTTGAAAATACGTGTTTTTGTTGTTGTTGAATTGAGCTGTTATTGGTGTAAAATTAAAATATTTTACGGTTGAAACATTCACTATTACATTTTTCGTTGAAAATTTATATTTTTTGGTTGAAAATTTAATAACTTCGTTGAAAGTTGATCGTTCTTAGTTGAAAATTCAACTATTAAATTTTTCATTAAGAATTAATATTTTTTGGTAGGAAATTCAACTGCTTGGTTAAAAGTTGAAATACATTGTTAAAAATTAATTTTTTTGGTTTAAAATTGCACTATTTTGTTGAAAATTCGTTTTTTTCGGTTAAAATTTAATTCTTAAAATTTTTAATTTAACTATTCCATTTTTGATTGAAAATGGATCGTTTTGAGTTAAAAATTCATTTATTAAATTTCTAATTGAGAATTCATATTTTTGGTTGAAAATTCAACTGTTTCGTTGAAAGTTGAAATACATTGTTAAAAAATAATTTTTTGGTTTAAGATTGCACTATTTTGTTGAAAATTGTCTCTTTTTTTTCTTTGAAAATTAATTTTTCAATTTTATATTTAACTATTCAATTTTTGTTTGAAAATTGATAGTTTTTAGTTAAAACTTCAAATATTAAATTTTTTATTGAGAATTTATATTTTTTGGTTGGAAATTCAATTGCTTGGTTCAAAGATGAAATACTCGGTTAAAAATTAATTTCATTGGTTTAAGTTTTCATTATTTTGTTGAAAATTCTCTTTTTTTGTTGCAAATTAATTTTTTTTACTGAATATTGAGTTTGAAAATTCATCTCTTTTGGTCGAAATTTCATCTTTTTGGGTTAAAATGCAAATGTTTGATTAAAATTAATCCATTTTCGTTGATGATTTTACTAGTTTGTTGAATATATTTTTTTGCAAATTAATTTTTTTAATTTAAAATTGAACTATTGGATTATTTGGTTGAAAATTCGCCTTTTCGTTGAAAATTCATCTTTTTGGGTTGAAAATTGAACTACTTGATTTAAAGTTGAACTACTTTGTTAAAATTGTTTGTCATTTTAGTTGAAAATTCATCTCTCTGGTTGAAAATTCCTTCTTTCTTGGGTTGAAAATATTTTTTTTTGGTTGAAAATTCCACTACTTGGTTTAAAGTTGAACTACTTTGTAAAGATTATTTTCTTGTTTGAAGATTTATCATTTATTTGAAAATTTATCTCTTTGGTTACAAATTTAACTATTTTGTTGAAAATTCGTTTTTTTGTTGTTGAATTTAGCTGCCATTGGTGTAAAATTCACTATTACATTCATCACTATTACATTTTTCGTTGAGAATTGATATTTTTTGGTTGAAATTTGTAATAACTTGGTTAAAAGTTGAACTACTTTCTTCAAAATTAATATTTTTGGTTGAAGATTCATATATTTGGTTGAAAATGTAACTATTTTCTTGAGAATTTTTTTTTTTTTTTTGTAAATTATCTTTTTTAACTGAAAATTTGATTATTCAAGAATTAATTTTTAAACTTGTAAATTGAACTATTAGATTTTTGGTGGAAAAATAATCTTTTTTAGTTGAAAATTCATGTATTTTGTTGAAAATTTATTTCTTTGGTTGCAAATTTAAATATTTTGTTGAAAATTTATTCTTTTTTTGGTTGAATTCAGCTGTTATTGATCTAAAATAAAAATATTTTTTGGTTAACACATCAACTATTACATTTATCGTTCAGAATTCATCTTCTTGGGCTGAAAATTCATCTTTGGTTGAAAATTTAACTATTCTGTTGTAAATTCGTTTATTTTTTGTTGTTAAAAATTAAATTTTTTAACTGAAAATTTAACTATTCCATTTTTGTTAGAAAGTTGATCTTTTTCAGTTGAAAATTCGTCGTTTTGGTTTTAAAATTCACCTCTTTTGGTCGAAATTTCATCTTTGGTTGAAGATTTTTCTATTTTGTTGAGTATTTGTTTGCAAATAAATTTTTAAATTGAAAATTTAATTATTCTATTTTTGGTGGAAAAATAATCTTTTTTAGTTGAAAATTCATGTATTTTGTTAAAAATTCGTCTTTTTATGTTGAATTCCACTGTTTTTGATTTAAAATTAAAAATTTTTTTTTGTAAAATATCAAAACTACTTCATTTTTTGTCGAGAATTCATCTTGTTTATTTGAAAATTCATCTCTGGTTGAAAATTTAACTATATTGTTGTAAATTCTTTTATTTTTTTATAGAAAATTTTTTTTCAGTCAAAACGCGGAACACTAAGCGTGACGTAGTTTTTGAACGGCCCCTATTCTGAATTCAGGGCCTAAAATTCATTTTCAACCAGAAAAATGAATTTTCAAAAAAAAAGTTACATTTTCAACCAAAGATATAAATATTCAACAAAAAACATTAATTTTCAAGAAATTGGTTCAACTTTAAACCAATTAGTTAAATTTTCAACCAAAAAAAGAACAATTTTCAACTAAAAAGAATAATTTCCAACCAAAGAAAGAAGAAATTTTCAATAAAAAAAAAGAGTTAAATTTTGAACTGAAGACATGAATTTTAGACTAAAATTACCAATCTTCAACCAAAAGAATTAATTTTTAATAAAGTAATTCAATTTTAATTCAAGTAGTTTAATTTTCATCTAAAAAAGATCTTTTTTCACCAAAAAGATTAATTTCCAACCGACGAAAGAAGAAATTTTCAACAAAATAGTTAAATTTTCAACTAAGAAGACGAATTTTCAACTAAAATTAGGAATCTTTAACCAAAAAAATTAATTTTTAACAAAATAGTTCAATTTTAAATCAAGTAGTTGAATTTTCAATTAGAGAAGATTATTTTTCCACTAAAAATGGAATAGATTAATTTTCAAATAAAAAATACGAATAGTTAAATTTCCAGTTTAAAAAGCTCATTTAAAAAAAACTAATTGCCAACAAAATAGTTAAATTTTCAACCAAGGATATAAATCTTCAACCAAAAACATTAATTTTTGAGAAAGTGGTGCAACTTTAAACCAATGATTTAAATTTTTAACTAAGAAAGATCAATATTCAACCAAAAAAGTTAATTTCCAACCAAAGAAAGAAGGAATTTTCAAAACAAAAAAAAATAGTTAAATTTTCAACTAAAAAAGATTATTTTTCCACCAAAACTCGAATAGATAAATTTTCAAATCAAAAAGACGAATTTTTCAACTAAAAAAGATCAATTTTATACAGAAACTGGAATAGTTAAATTTTCAGTTAAAAAAGCTATTTTTCAACCAAAAAAACGAATTTTCAACAAAATAGTTACATTTTCAACTAAAGATATTAATTTTCAAGAAAGTGGTTCAAATTTAAACCAATTAGTTAAATTTTCAACTAAGAAAGATC
>CAKNYM010044073.1:0-13139 GCA_932195095.1 Andricus curvator
TATTCACACATGCCAAGAACATCCGCCTACACCTCAACCTCAACCTCGACCTAATCAAATGAAACCAACAGAGGATTTGGTGACCTCAAGAAGGTATCCATACATTGGTTCACTTCGTAGAAAACTAATTCTGTAGATTTGACCTTGGATTGACTTTCATTGTGCCCTGGTGGGTGTGAAATGACACCGAATTTGGATTCAGCGACCCCAGAAACGTATAAAAAGATAGGTTTTGCAGAGTATAAAGCTGATTTTGTAGATTTGACCTTGGACTGACCTTGACATTGACCTGGTGGGGTCAAACGGATCCCGGATTCAGATTTAGCGACCCCAAAAACCTATAGATACTATGGTCTTGTCGTTCGAACCTTCTGCACTACTTTTTTTCGTAGGGCAGTGTGGAGCTGTGTAATCGCAGATTCCTCAAAAATCGGGAACTTCTAAGGCCTATAACTCAAAAACTAATCATAGGATCGACTTGGGCCCATGGAGACTTTTGTTCAGCACGCCGAGAACATCACTTTCTGAAAGTTAATTAATTAAAAAAATATTTTTTCCAAAACGCCTTAAAAAGTGACATCATTTTTAAAAAAACATTGCAAAATTTACACTTTTAACGCAGTAATTTTCACAATGAAAAAAAATAGAGGACAAAGCTTTAAAAATGAAGCGAAAGCAAACAAGTTAGTAAAAATGGAGGCAGCTTTAGTTACGTGGATCAATCAGAAAAGTGTCATCTAAATCCAATGTGCGTTCATCATTATCAACATTTTCTGAATTTTCAGAATCTTTCATTACCTCACGACTGTTCATGAAGTTTGAATACTTCTCCAAAATGCTTCGATTTTGTTGCTGTTTCGCTTCTTGCTGTTGAAAATGAGTTTCCTTGTGGCTTTCTACAAATGCGAAGAAATACATTATATTTTACTGAAGGGTGTTAGTTTCAGCACCTTGAAAAAATGTTATTTGTTTTTTATATGCTATAAAAAATCCTGTATCGTGAGTTGGGATTCTTTTTTTTTATTTTTCTTACCACGTTTGGCTTGATAGAAATTTTCCTTTTATTGCTAACTTGTAGTCCAGTAGGCTTAGATTCACTTGCAAAACACAACATCCGTTTGTTTGGGAATTTTAAACGCATTTTGTCTCGTCGGGTTTGTAAGTCAGACTCACTGGCTGGAAATGTGAAATGAATTTAAAGAATTTTAAAAAGTTAGATTTCCATTTTTTATAAATTACAATTTCTCAGTATTTAAGACTACAAAATTAAAATTACTATCCCTTCTAGAAATAATCGATTGGACAAGATTCATAACGATTAAGAGTGATCAAATGTTGAATCGTTTTGAATTGTTGCTAATTGCGTCAATTGTTTCCAATCGGGTTGAATTGAGTAAATGCACTTGCCTGCAGTGCGCCCTCTGCAGTTTTAGTTTGTAACACACATGACGCGCACGTGTTTATAGGTTGGAAATTAAATTTTTAACAATTCAACAAAAATTTCAAGTACAAAAAATAGAATGTTTGTTCAGGCGGTATACCGAATGAAGAGTCGAAATTATGTGGGTTAACGGTACGTAAAAATCATGCCATCTAACGATGTGTCAGTGATATAGTGTCTTTATGAAGTAGGCAGTAGTATTTTGTTTAGCAAGTATATTATTGTAAAACGTTTATTTAGGGGAGACCGGGGCGAGATGAGCATACGGGGTCAAATGAGACACTGCATTTTCTCTCAAAATATGTGATTTTTGTTGCTGTTCTTTTCGGAAATAATAGTAATAATGATTTTCTAATTACTCGGAAAAAGATAAAAATTAAATAGAGTAGATAAAGTAAAAATAAAAATGATTAAAATTTCAAAACCTGAATCCTGTTATTCTACGATATCATAGAACGAAAGGAAATGATTGAAAATAATAGACAATATTTTTAAACTAAAGTTTGTCGTGAAGTTTATTTACCGAACTTGAATGTACTAACGCATTTATACAGAATTAATTAATAAAAACAGGTAATATTGAAGTTTTAATCATAATTTTGATTTGGGGCGGAATGAGCCGGGTTCATGGGGTGAGATGAGACGCTCTTGTCATGTTTGTCATAACCTCTTTATGGAGCTGGCAGAAAAGTTTTTGTTTGCAAGATGTAAGTAGTTTTGAGTGGAATTTTCGAAAATATATAAAGATTCAAAACAGAGTTGCAATAGTGAAAACTTACAAAAGAAAAACTGACATTTGTGGTTAGAAGAGTCTATGACAGTTATTGTAAAATCTGTTGTATAAAGAAATTCTAGTGTCAGAGCACCTGCAATTGGGTTTGTTTATACATTTTATTTTTTGACCTGTTTCTTCAGTATATTCTATAAACAGTTTAACAATTATATTTAAAAAATTTCAGAAATATTTTATAAATGAAAAATTTCAAATAAATGTTAATTCAACTTGAAATTAGAAAAGTTATAATATAAAGGAAAAATTTGAATTAATTAACCATTAAATGCATTTATACTGTCAAATATTTATAAAATCCTTCCCCTAAGACCTAAATAATCAGACTTAATTATACCTTACAAAATTATTTGTTGAACATTATACAGAGCATGAATTGGTACGAATAATCATATTGCTCAATCGTGTAAAACAATTATATTTTGTCGTGATACTCATTTCCATTCTCACAATACTTCAAATAATCTTCTATGTGTACGAAAAAAAGGAAAAATTATCTTCTATTAACAAAAACTAATAATTAGTTGAGGTGTCTCATCTCGCCCCAATACGTGTCTCGTCTCGCCCCAGAGCATGGGGCGAGATGAGACATGTGCACAAATTATAATTTTCATATTTTCATCGCAATTACTATTTTTGAAACACTTTGTCTTTTATGAAATTGATACATGAAGGTTCATATAATGTATAGAACCACTTACATTTTTAAAAACTAATATAGGTTTCAACTATTTCACTGAAAATGATAACTATGCTCATCTCGCCCCGGCCTCCCCTACTTCTTTTTAAATTCATATTGTTGACATTTTCTTGTTTGAAAGCGTAAAAACCCGCTGTAAATAATTATCGCAATATCAAAATGCTGTAGTGACATCTTAACCTCTGATTCAGAATAATGGATACCCAATTGAAAACGATTGGAATCATTAGAACGTAGGATGGCTCCAATATTTTGAAACTCGGACTAAATAAAGTGTAGGTAACTCATTAAATTCTTTTAATTTTTAGTAGAAAAACTTATCCAATCTTTTTAAATGTCTTGCAGCATAACAATTTTGAATTTATAAATAAGTTTGATTTGAAATTCTCGAAAATTTATATTTTTAAATATTTAAAATACTCAATTTTGAATATTTCAAATAATTTGGTTTGCAATGCCTAATCTTAAAATCTTTGAATTTTAAAGGTTTCAAATTTTTTATTGTATAGTATTAGATTGTTCAGAAGGCTTTATGTAATTAAAAAGTTAAATAAATTAACAATAATTGACTGAAATGGACTTGGAGATTTAACTATTTAAAAACTGTTACAGATTAAATTATTTTTAAATTTAAACATTAAAAATTGTAGTATTTACAGGTGAAGTAGTTTAAAATGGTACTAATTACATGCAGGAATCATCGCAACAACTGGTTTTCCTTCCCCAAGCACAGACTGGGCGGACGATTTCAAATTCCCGGTCAAGTTTTTCAATTTTCCCAGTCAACTAAAAGTAACATATTCATATTTGCCGCAAAACGCAAACATTTATTTTAATTCATGACGTTCATTCTGAACATCCTTTAACACAACAAGCAGAACATTGCAAAATAAATGAATTTTTAAAAAATACTTAAATTTTCGACTAAAAATATCAAATTTTTACAAAAAGAAAATGAAATAGTTAAACTTTTAGTTGAAAAAATTAATTTTCAACAAAAAAAAAACGGATTTTCAACAAAAAAGTTGTATTTTCAACCAAAGTGATGAATTTTCAAATAAAATTATGAATCTTCAACTGAATAGTTAAATTAAAAAAAAAAGTTTCAACAAAAATTATGAATATTTAACTGGAGCACTTGAATTTTCAACCAAAAAGATGAATTTTTAAACCAGAAGATTAATTTTCAAATAAAAAGAATTATTTTGTACAAGAAATACAATTTTTCAACAAAATACATGAATTTTTAACAAAATAGTTGCATTGTTGATTAAAGAAGACAAATTTTCAACCAAATAGTTGAATTTTGAACCAAAAAAAAATAATTTGAACCGTAAATGGAATAGTAACATTTTTAGTAAAAAAAAAATTAATTTTTAACGAAACATAAGAGTTTTCAACTAAACCAATGAATATTCAACTGAAACAGTTAAATTTTCAAGCAAAAAAATTAATTTTTACTAAAAAATATAAATTGTCAACCAAAACTTAAATAATTAAATTACTATTTAAAAAAATTAATGTTTAGCCAAACAAACGAAGTGATGAATTTTCAAATAAAATTGTAAATATTTAACTGAAATAGTTGAATTTTAAACCAGACAGATGAATTTTTTACTGAAATGATGAATCTTTAACTAGAATAATTGAATTTTGGACCAAGAAGATAAATTTCTACCAAAAGACGAATTTCCAACTAAAAAAGAGAATTTTTTTTACCAAAAATTGAATAAATAAATTTTTAGGCAAAAAAAGAAAGTTCAAAAAAAGAGAAGAATTTTTAACTAAAATTATGGAATATTCAACTGGAATAATAGTTACATTTTCATTTAAAAAAAAATAATTTTCAAACAAAAAACATTCAAAGAAAAAGAAAAGTTGAATTTTATGCCAAAAAGATGAATTTTCAGTCATAAAGATAATTTTTTTACAAAAAAAGTCAAATTTTCCACAAAGTACATAAATTTTCAAACAAATAGTTTAATTTTTAAATGCAAAATATCGATTTCCAACGAAATAGTTGAAGTTTCACCAAAAAAAGATGAAATGGGTGACGAATTAACAAGTAAAAATGCTAATATCCGTAGGATATTAGAAGATGAGAAAGAATCTGAATAGCTTTACTCTCAGTTAATTTTAATTGTTCTGTACCTAAAATACTTTAAGTAGTTTATTTAATAAATTACACGTTTTTTATACAAAATTATAGACAATCAAATGAATAATTTGATAAAAAAACTTCACCTCATTCGCAAATTTGTTTATAACAGCACTCTCAGCTCGCGGAAATTATTACAAAACATTTATTCAATTTTTTTTCATGAACATATTGCTTAAAATGTGTTGTCTCGAAAAAAAGTAAATAAACGTTTTCAAATAACTCCCGCGAGACGAAAGTACTGCCATCAAATTGCCACTTCATAACCTCGAAATCCTACTACCGATTGGCCCGATTGGGAACGATTGAAACTTTGCAACACTCAATCGTTTCCATTCGTGCACACACGATTAAGAAACACGATTAAAAACAATTCAAATTTCGTTCTATCGTTCTGAATTGTTTTCAATTAATTATTTCTAGAAGGGATTCTTTTTTCAGCTTAAAGGTGTTGGATCCAAGTTCTAACCTCAAAATTCGATTTCCTCAGTTTACTCAACAAATATTATAACAATAGTTATTTTTCCGCTCATTATATTCACTTCATTTGTTAACAGAATTGTGTCTATAAAACGAAAAATTTTAAATATCAAAACTTTTTGTGTAAAATGAAACTGTTGAATTCAGAGGTTAGATCACAAATTCTTCCTTTTAACGAAAAAGTGTTTAAAGTAAATGTTTGTTTGCTATATAGAATAAATTTTTATTTCAGAAAACAGTTGTGTTATACAGCGAAAAAAATATCTAGTTATAATAGTTGTAGAATAATACGAGGAAATCTAATTTTGAGATAATAACACTGATCCAACACCCATAAAACAATACAATTATTTATGATATTTCCAACGTTAAATTAATTTTTTCTCCATTGTCTGTTCATGAGAAAAATAATACAATAATATAAAATATAAAAAAGTTTTCGCTAACAAATCATATATGTTATTATATAGTTCATATAGTTCCTCTAAAATATAAACAAATAATCCTATACACACTACCCAATAGTAAAATGTAGGCTTTCAGTAAGAGATCTTCTTTTGCTTTGTCAGATTTTAACCACACATTTTGTTTTCCGTTTCGAAGTGGCTATTCCTACGGTCATAGAGAATAGACATAAGGAGCCCAAAGTCCTGCAGTGGGACTCCGATACCGTGTCGAAAGTCGAAAATCGAACGGACCTCTTTTTCTAATGTGTGAAGATAGAAAGAGAGATCCGTTCGACTTTCGACTGTGAAACAGCATCGGAGTCCCACTGCTGTACATTGACTTCACCAAAAACAAGCATTTTTCTGTCGGATGTACAATAACGCATCGAAATGCTAAATCTTCTCGAGCGCGGCGCTAGTGTGGTACGGGTAACGATGGCCGCCGTCATGGTCCGTGTAAATATAACCTCGAGGCTCAAACATAAATACAAAATTCCTAAATCGTTTAAACAATTTGTGAGTCATGTACAGAATCATGCACATTTTCTTCTTTTACTTTTTAACCCGCTTTTCCTTGTTGAATTCTGCAAAGATACCAAAAAATATATTCTTTTGTATTTTGCTTCAACCTGGTGCTGAGGATTGAAGTGAGAAAAATTTGAACTTTTAACAACATCAAAAACCCGGATATGAATACAATGGAACTAAATTCCAAAGGAAACCGTTGGTGCATTTCAAACTGATGAAAAATTCAATATTTATAAAATACAATAATCCTGAATTTCACGTTGAAATCAAAATCTTAATTATTCTCTATTCAAATCTTTATACCGCGAAGGTTATGTCAATTTGTTAGCGCAATCATTCAAAAGTACCTAACTCGTCCATTGCAGGATCTCTACAATTTCACACACTTCAAAAAAAGATGTTTCGCGGTGGATAAAATTATTTAAATCTTTTTTATGCCAATCACAATTTATCTCTGTAAATCACATATCACAATCGTCAATAATTCAAAATGTGTCAATGTCAACAACGACAGCTACCATTCAATACCCGTGCGACATTAGCGCCAGACCCGGGAACGGGAAGTATTGTAACCATTTTCATACAACAAAAATGTGCTCACATTCGGTTACACTCAGAGATGGGTACGTATAATACATCACATATATTACATGGTTTTCGACATGTATATTACTACGTATATTACGTCCTTAGTTTTCTACAAATGTATTTTACATTTGATCACGTGACTATATGGGCGGGATTTTTGAATTCGTTATTCTAACATTACCCCATTGCCTTACAGAAACAACTAATATTGAGCAATTAATTAATTATTTGTCATTATTTATCGCTTTCATAAACAAACTATTTTTTTTAATAGTAATATACGTGTTTATTGTACTTCATAATCTGCAACGTTTTCAAGCATGTGGAGCACGAGTATAAGTACGACAACATGGTATCCTAAGCAAACGCATCCTTGTTATTTACTTTTATTTTCATACGCTTAAAATTTATATCTTTCCAAGGGATATTGGCTGTTCTTGATTTATTTTTGTTTTGCATCATTTTAGAAACAAATTTAATGATCAGGAATAATGCTACAGATTTCAGGTCTTCAGGTACACGTAAGCATAATTAAAAAAAGTGAGGTTATATTATGCTCTATCCGAGCCCACGTGAATTATGTCCGTCATCTTTGATATGTATTATACATAGTTTTTTACAATTTTCTACGTATATTACGTCGTTTATGTATTATACGTAGAAAACCTCGAGTGATATGTCACAACCCATCTCTGGTTACACAACTTTGGTCTCCTTATGTCTAGTCTCCATGCCTACGGTAATTAACGTGAGTGAAGCTTCTGAAACCAAACCTACGTGAAATGTAAAAAGTTCCAAAGTACATCGATGGCGGCGCTAGTGTTGTCAAAATGTGTTCAAATTTAAAATAAGACCGCGGGTGTACGTGATGTGTTAAAGTTTAATAATTCCAATAAAGTTATTTATTGACACTGGTTATCGTAAGTATATAACGCCTTGACTTTGACATATTTGTCTGCATGTTCATAAGTTGATGACAGATGGGTTTCGCGACAGATGGGTCACTCTTTAAAACTCTATTATTTTTTGAATTATTATATTATTTTTCAAATTGTTGATTATACTTTTTTTTTAATTCAACCGTTTCAATTTTAATTGAAAAATTAAAAATGATGAGTTCTGATTTTAAACACATTTTTAATTTTAAATCATTACATTACATTAAAATAAATAAATTAATCTACTTTTGGTTGAAAGTTAAATCCTTTTTGTGGAAAAGTCCGCTATTATATTTTTGGTTTAGAACTAATCTTTTTTTATTTATAGACCTTCATTTGTTTTTGAGTAGTCGCTCCGCAGGGGGTCCCCGCCGCGCAGGTCGGTCTGGGTTTGTGGTTTTTCCCGACATTGTCACCTTGTGAAATTTTCAATTAAATTTAAATTAAGCTCAGTTACAAATTTGAAACAATTATCATGAACCCTTAGAGCTTAGAATCTTAGAGCTACAATTAGGCCAGATTCCTCAGTTTAAGTTTGCATTTTGCACTGACAACATCGTTTTTCATAATGTCTAAGCGCAAACGAAATAATTCTAAACCGGGTTTATTTGAAATTTTCACGTCTTTTGAGAGTTACGATGAGTTTCTGCAAACTCTTAGTGCTTTTGAAGAGTAGGAACGGCAAAAGTTTTGCAAAAAAAGAAGCAGAAAAGTTACGGCGATGAAAAATATCAAGAAACCATTGAATCCGAAAATCGAATATTACGAATTAGAAATGGCATGCACATTTCGAGGTTCATTTAAACCCGAGGGCAAAGGTTCAAGAGATAAAGGGTAAAATTATTTAATATAATCTATCTTTAGGAACCATTAAAAGAAATTGATTATTTCTTTCGTGTTGAAAATTAATTTTTTAAGCTAAAAATTGAACTGTTCCATTTTTGGTTGAAAGATTTTTTTTTAAGTTGAAAATGCAGCTATTTGGTTAGAATTTTTTTTTTAGTTAATTGTTTTAACAGAAAATGTAAAAATTCTATTTTTGGTTGAATCGAAACCTTGTAAAAATTGTTCAACAAGTTGAATATTGGGTGAAAATTCTCTATTTTAGGTGTTTGAAGGGATTTTTCAAATTTAAAGGGGAAAAGGGGACGGACTGAGATCCCTGAATAACAATTTTTTGTAAGGTTAGAATTACAAAAAATAAAAAATAAACCTTTTGAAGAACAGATCTCTCCAAAGTGAAATCATAATAATATCTCGACGCATCCGGCAATCTATTGTCTTTTTGATTTGAAAATTCATCTCTTTGGTTGAACATTTAACTGTTTTCCTAAAAATTCATTTTTTGTGTGTTAAAAATTAACTTCTTTAACTGTAAATTGAACCTTTCGATCTTTGGTTGAACAATTATCTTTTTCAGTTGAAAATTCAACTATCTGCTTCAGAATTTATGTAGTTTGTTCAAAAACTGTCTTTTTGTGTTAACAAAAAAGCTAGAAATTTCTGTGTTTTTTATTAACAGAATATATTTACCAAGTTTTGTTCCCTTACTTTTCAGCTTTGAAAATAAAGAAGTATACTTAATTTTTTTCTGTTTTTAAATCATACATTTTATCTTTTTTTATCAACAGAATATATTTATCCAGTTTTGTTCCCTTACTTTCCAACTTTGAAAAGAAGTATATTTAATTTTTTTCTGTTTTAAATCATACATTTTATTATTTGCAGCACTAAAAAAGTAGATTGTAAGGCGTTCATAAATCTACATGCATCAAAGGATGGAAACAAATTAGAGATCACAAAGATCAATTTAGAGCATACCAATCATGAACTATCTCAGGTAAATTTTTTCAATTAGAGTATCAATTGAGACGATAAAATAGAGTCAGTCTAGGCCACGTATTGATTTGTTATATTAATAAGTGAATTGTTAATGTTTTCGATTCTATTTGGAAACGAATAACAAGTTTCTGTCAATAAAGTAATTTTTTTCAACAAGTGACACAAATTCCATTTGACAGCAGAAAATGTTCAATAAATATTTTGCTTGTTTACCCTTTTTATTTTATTTATTTATTTATTACATTAGAAATTTCACTTTATAGCATATGTACGAACATCAGGCAGTAGTCAGAAGACTCAAAGGCGCGAAACGAGAGGAAACCAAAAACTTAATAGAACTGGGATGTGAAAAAAAATTATTACAGCAGAAGATTTTTGAAGAGACTGGGAAGCGGCCTACCTACAAGGACTTGAGTAATATTCAAAACGAAATTAGGAGCAAATTCAGAAAAGACTCGGATCCGAAATCAGTTAAAAAAATTCTTGAAGAGCAATATGGTAAGCTTCAGGTGTAATAATTTGTAAAACGTGAAACAGAAAATATTGTATTTTTACTCAATCTTCATTTTAATTCAATTCTAGCGGTTGTTAAAAAATGTAAATCAAAAGATTTGATAGCAAATTTATTTTTTGTTCAGAAATTTTAAAAACTGTTTTGTAATTGTTTCTTTATTATATTTTGCAGGGGCCAATGTCTTATTATTAGCTGACGAACACAAACATTTCAAAGGGATGTATTTCTCAACTGCAGATATGAGACAAACTATGGCAGCCTGGCCGACCATAGTATTTATTGGCGGGACGTACAAATTAACAGATCTTGATATAACTTTAATGATTTTACTTGTTGAGGATACCAACGGATGCAGTGAGGTAGTAGGTGCTGCATTAGTTGCCACTGAAGATTACGAAACAATTCATTGGATGTTGACTTGTTTTAAAACTGAAAATGCAGAAGCGTGCAGTAAAATTAAATGCTGTATGAGCGACAAAGATCTTCTAGAAAGAATGGTATTAAAGGAAT
This sequence comes from Andricus curvator, assembly GCA_932195095.1. Lineage (NCBI taxonomy): Eukaryota > Metazoa > Arthropoda > Insecta > Hymenoptera > Cynipidae > Andricus > Andricus curvator. The sequence goes on from CAKNYM010044073.1 coordinate 10,936, forward strand.
TATTTCCCGATGCTGCTATCAACATCTGTGTGTGGCAGACAAAGCGAACTTTCAGTCGTCAAATAACAACGGAAAAAAAAGTTTGTCCTGTAATTGTTAATGAAACAACGCTAAAAGAAGATACGAAATCGACGTCAGAAATTAATGTAGAAGATATTAGAATGCCTTCCGTTATTAAAAAACGCGGACGCCCTAAACATACCATGGCGGACCGAACGAACGGAGCGGATACGCTACAGCGTATCCTCACAGTATCCACATCGTATCCTCTCCGTATCATGCAAGAAAAACTCATTAAATAAGGAAGATGAACATTTCACTTGTTGAAATTCGGATTCTACGTGATATTTTGCGTTAAAAGGTCACGGAGTAATCGCAATATTTTTTCTTGCAACATTAAAATTAAAAAAAAAAATATAATACTTATCGATAACGTGGGCTGAAGGCCACTTCAAACGCATCGTCGACGGATAACGCCTATTAACTGCTACTGAACGACGATGCGTTTGAAGTCGCCTTCAGCGCACGTCATCGATAAGTATTATATTTCTTAAAAGTTTTTAATGTTGCAAGAAAAACTATTGCGATTACTCTGTGACCTTTTAACTCAAAATTTCACGTAGAATCCGAATTTCAACAAGTGAAATGTCAATCTTTCTTTTTTAATGAGTTTTTCTTGCATGATACGGAGAGGATACGATGTGGATACTATAAGGATACGCTGTAGCGTATCCGTTCCGTTCGTTCGGTCCGCCAGGGTAGTGATAAAACTAAAGCAATTGGGTTGCGAAAAAATCGACAGGTAAAACTTCCTGTACCATTTATTAAGCTTGAAGAAAAAGAAAAGATATGCTGTATTTTAAGTTGGGTTATATCGCGCGATAAGGTGACTGCAATATTCAATGGCGATTATTTGGTTGAAGAACTTACGTGACTTTGAAATGCGTCCAGAATATATAAAGCACTCAATACTGGATGATGTACTTGATCTAGAAATTTTAAAAACCTACATGACGAAATCCGCGTTTGAAGGCTTGAAAAGAACTGTAGAAAATTGAGCAAAAAAGTATAGAATGGGAATGTGTTGAGTGTAATGATCCTTTAAACGCTCACTGTATTTGCTGCGACAGTTGCCTATTGTGGTATCACTTCAAATGCGTTCGTTTGAAAGCCGTACCAAATAAGAAAACTTGGTTTTGCCACCAATGTTCTTCGTTTTCAATATAAGAATTAAGGGCCTGATAGCAAAAGAGGGTAACAAAAATCGTCAAGGTAAAAATAATATACGATTTAACCCGCTTTTGCTATCAGCACCTCAATTTGTCTCGGAATAAATATAAGAATAGTTCATTAATTGTAAACGCCCAACAAATCTACAATTATTATAACTGGTATTTTAATGCTCGTAATTTAAAAAGGTAAATAAAATATGATTTTTAAATAAACATATATGAGCATTATTACATTCTCATTCTAATGAGAAGGTATTGGTTTTATGTAAAATTTGACATAGTCGGTTTTCATCAAATCTACACGTTTTGAGACCCCCTGAGCTAGAAAAAACGATTTTTACCAAGGTGTCTGTCCGTCTGTAGTCTTTGGCACACTTTTTTATGGCCGAAAAATAGAGAACGAGTTCGTTAACCAGGTATTTTGGATGAAAATCCAAAAAGTGAGCACATTTTGAAAATTTTTGAGACCACTTTTTTTGAAGATTTGAAAATTCTATGTACGGTTATTAGTAGTACGGAAAATGAGAAAAAAAATTTTCTTATGACTTTTCGTGATAAAAAAAAATTACTGGAGTTATAGCATTTTCAAAATTCCAAAAAAACAAACGAAAATGAACATTTTAAGCCGAAAAACGCACGATATGAAAAAAAGTCAAGAGGAGAAAAACGTTGATTCCTGAACACCCTATAATATTTTCATAACAACTTTTTGAATTTTTTGAAAAATACAAAATTCAAATTTTGATGGCACAAAAAATTAATCAAAAATCAAAAAAGCCATTTTGCTGTCAAACTATGCAAGATACCAGAAAAGATCATCTAACCAAAATTGTCCACCTAAAAAAGATCTAAAAATTTCTTATCATTCACTTTTTGATATGACGCGTAGTTTTTGTTTTATTCGTAAAAAACAGCATTGAAAATAGAAAAATCAAATTTTCAGACGAATATTACCAGCTACGAAAAAATGAC
>CAKNYM010044073.1:19804-30170 GCA_932195095.1 Andricus curvator
TGAGAGCCTGTCTGCAGGCGTTCGCAATGTTGCAAACAATCCATCAGTAATATGATTGTCATGCCTGAGAGCTTGTCTCGAGACGTTTGCAATGTTGAAAACAATCACACAATTAAATTTAATTAATAACTCTAATAATTGCTAATTAATAACACTAATAGCTATTGATTCTATAGTATACTGTTGTTCATAGAATTAATTTCAACCCAATATAAATTACAATATCTAATTTATAATGAATAAAGATTCCATACTTTAGAAAATAACTATATAGATACGATACGATAAGATAATCAGAGAGAGAGTCCGTTTTCCTATCTAATTTATGACGTAGGATATATAATGCGCACACAACAGACCATTGAGCAGCGAATCAAATTTATTCTGTAATCACCTTGTTTATACGACATTAATTTTCTGTATTTAAGAAATGTCACTTGCTTCTGTTTGGCTGAAAGGATAATGTGATGGCCCACCAACATTTTTATCTTCATATCCTGATAATGCCAATAGAATATGCAAGTCGTTTCATTTTTTATTTTTTAACATCCACTACATCAGTTTTGGAAAAATATTACATGACTATAATTTTTAACAAAAAGTCGGCTGAAATGACTTACTCCAGGATCTTTCCTTACTGCAGCATCTTTTAATGACTTCTTTTCATTAAGATGGTGAAGAATTGACATAAGGGAAATTTTTACTTCGTTTTTTATACAATGTAATAGTTTTTTATGTCTTCTGTGTCTAGGTGATACATATTTATACGGCTGAGGAGGCCCTTCGTCGAAGGGCGAAACGTTAAAGTTTCTTAATAAATTTTGGACCAGTATACCAACAATCATAACATCTTCTAATTAATTTTATTACATGGTCGACATCAAATAACATCATCTAATCACACTGTCAGTTAGTAAGCCTGTCATGCCTGAGAGCCTGTGCTTCCTCGCTAACCCACTATCCGGCTCGAAGGACCAAAAATGTTAATTAATTATTGACAGACTGGCGTGGGGTAGCGAAGGAATCACGTTTGGTCATGGTAACGTCGACGAAAAAGGATACAAGGCAATTCATCACCGTGTTTACTGAAAACTTCAAAATACCTTTTATCGAGTTAATCCAAAATACGGGTCCCTGAGCCTATCCAACAAGGCGCTCCTTCTGTACCCAAAAAAGGTTTTGGGTTGTTTGAGAAAATTGGCACAGATGTAGCTTCCGGAAGCTAGGACCACGATCGTTCACCGAACGATCGATCCCGACGCGACCGGAAGCAATACGTCATCCGACTTGTCACTTCCCACAACACCAGAAGATGATCGAGTCGGGAAATCACTAATCAAGGAATCGAAACAAATGAATAAAACACTGACTTTACTTGAAGGGCTCAAATACCTGAACTGCCTAGAAGAAACACACTTGATTAAAATCGTTGCAACAACCGATAATGTCTACACTCGCCTACACCTGGATAGCAACTGAATAGCCCGGAAAAGCTCCCAAAACTGAACAAGGGAGCTTCACGCCACTATCCGAGTCCCCACTCCAATCAAAAGGAAAGCGCCTGAAACTCAAAGAACAGAGAGAGACCTTCAAGGAGAAAGAGCATTGGGCGAAAACCATTTGATTACCAATGAGACCTTGAAGGTCACTCAAACAAGAATAACAACATCAAATAAATTATTAACACCTTTTTTAGCATAAATTGAAAATTAAAAATTCGTAAATTTTTAATATTATTATAGTTTTCCAATTAGTCGCTTACAAAGTCGAACTTTTTAGTATTGGTCCGTACCATTCATATCCTTACTTCAGGTTTGTGAATAAGTTAAATAAAATTTTCAAATTATTTTTAATTATAAATTATAAATTAAACAGTATTAAATATATCATGATATTTTAAACCTATAATAAGGATATTAATTGTAAAGCTGAATATTGACGTTGACAATTTTGAATTTATAAACTACTAATTGGCATATAATTATCTGAATTTAAACTTTTGAATTTAGAAAAATTACATTTGATTAAAAAGGGAATTTAAAAATTCGGTTATAATAATCAGAGTTGACCACTTTCATCACCAAAAAAATTCCCGGTCATTTTCCGGTTATTTCCCACTTCATACAAATTTTTCTCGGTCATTGAAATTCCAGTTTTCAAAAGTTCAAACTGTTGAAGCGGTAGATTTTTTTTTCATTTGAAGTAATCAAAACTAAACAACAAACTAAAGCAGCCAAAATTGAACGTTTCTGAATTTTAAACTTCCGAAATCTTTTAAATTAAAGCTGAAAAAATTTTTAATTGAAAAACAATTTATTCAATCGTTTAATAATGAACAAGTTTTAAAATGGAAACCTTCTGATTTCAACAGGTTTTATTTTAAGGGTTTCAAAATAATCATTATCTTGAAATGAAAAATTTAAAAAGGTAAAGTATCAGTATCACAAACTTTAATTATACAAATTAAATTGTAAAGGCTGACAGAGGCCTCTAACGTTCATTATTTATTAACCAGTCAAAACACAATATTTTAAAATATAAAAATTACATGTCGCTACTTTTATCTGTGGGAAAAATTCCCGATTCAAACATATTTTTTCTAAATTTATTAAATTGTCATGGAAAATGATGTGAATGTAACATTTTTATCACTTGTTTGCAATACAGTATTCAACTGTAGGCAATTGAAGAAAATGTAAAATTAAATTTTCAAGAGTTTAGTTTTCAACAGTTTACTTTTTCACAGTGGAATTTTCAACTTTTGAAAATGGAAGAAAATTCAAAATTCAAATTAAATTTTCTTTGTTTTTCTGCTGTTCAAAATTCAATTTTCAAATTGCTTCAACTTTTATTACCTGCATTTTTAACAGTTGAAATTCAATAAAAAGCGAATTTTATATCATAAAAAAGGATTAAAAATGTTATATTTCCATAATTCTACATGAAAATTTAATGAATAAACAATTCAATCCACAAATCGAATTTAGCCTTTTTTCTTCAGAAATTTATCTCCTTTGGTTTAAAAATAAAAATGTTAATTGGTTGAGAATTAAATTATTTGTTTAAAAAGTTATTCTTTTTGGTTGAAATTTGAACGTTTTTCTCAGTTGAAAATTTAACTTTTTTTGTAGAAAATTTGTGTTTTTGGCTGGAAACTATGACTCAAAAATCTTTCTTAGTTACAAATGCAGCTCTCAAGTATGGATCTCATTCGTAGGGATGTAAGGGATAGAGTAAAAGAAAAGTTCTCAAAAAAATTGTATAATTTTCCAGAATAAGTAAAAAAAATAAATAAATAAGGAAAATCAGCAAATCGTAATCATAGTGTTTTAGAAATATAGCCGAAACGGAGGCTTAAACCATGAAAATGGTCGGGAAAACGTATTGTACATTCAGTTTAGGACTGTTACAATAGATTTTAGTTGATATCAGGATCATCGAAGCGTGAGCCGGGTTCGCACTGAAGGTGTTCGCACAAGAAAATCCGTTGCAGTGGGCTGGTAAAGTCTCACGAACGTGCCGTCCGCGCACGAACACATGACGCCAACCAATCACGTGCAACCTGCCGTGCTGCTACGGTCCGTGGCAGCACTTACTGAAGTGCGTTGCGAACTAGTTTAAGTAGCGAGGTACTTGCGTGCGTCACCGCTCGGAAGGCAGTAGCACGACAGGTTGCACGCGATTGGTTGGCGTTATGAGTTTGTGTGCGGACGGCACGTCCGTGATACGTCTACAGCGCACTGCAAAGGATTTTCTTGTGCGAACACCTTCACACGCTGAAAAGCAGGCTGTGCAGAGCGATTTCGCGTGGCCCAGCCATATCCCCCTATGGCATTTCTAGCAGGAATAGTTGGTTAATCTTTGTTTTCCAGTTTCAGCAGTGCAGTCACAGCATCTGGACCTTTTATTGGGGCTGGGGTGACTTGGGACGATCATCCAATGGGAAGAATCTCTTCAGACGAGCTTACAAGGTGGAGTGTAAGCCGGACGTCATCTGACTTCTTCGCTGCATTTCTCCAAGGCACAATTCATGGACCAAGTTCTTGAGAAATATTCTTCTTGGTACTGATCCCAGTTGATTCTCAAGGTAGATGACGTTGGAATTGATCCCTCCGATGTTCAGCATGTCGTAAAAGATGACCATTGGCCAGCGCTGGGTGTTTCGTTGAACGCTGTACGTGCCACACATCTGGTCTGCGGTGTCAACGCCACCTTCGGCACCGTTGTAAAATGTGATGATCTCTGTTTTTTTTTAACTCCCCAGATGATTTATCAATGGCTTTGTCATTGTGCAAAGATGAAACGAGGATTACACATTTATTTTTACGAGGTACATATGAGGTTAGAACTAGTCCATCGCGGAAACCAAACTGGCTGGAGAACTGTTCCTTTCCCTTCACAGTCACGAACTGGGCTGGTAGGGCTCGTTTATTCTTCCTCACAGTGCCGACATATGACAGATTTTTACGTCTAAGTTCAGTTATGAGGTTGAAATCCGTGAACCAATAATCTGCAGTGATGTTCCTGCCCGATCACAATACTGGTTTTGCCAATCTCATCACTACATCACTTGGTTTGTTGCTTAGCTGGAATGGACCATCCGGTTGTTATCCAGCATATAGCTCCAAATTCATCGTGTACACCATCTTAGCATCAACAAGTGCGAATATTTTCAAGCCATACTTATTTTATTTTGATGGTATATGGAGTAGAGAACGAAGCATGGCTGTTTAGTACACAAGAGGTTAGGGAGAGGCTGAAGGAGGTAGTGAAGAAGGTATGGAGGGGGGAGGGATTCCCACGAGGGTGGAGAGAAGGGTTAATAGTGCCTCTGTATAAGAAAGGAGATAGGGATAGGCAGGAAAATTATAGAGGAATTACGATAATGAATACGGCGTATAAAGTATACGCGATGGTGGTGGCGGAGAGGCTGCGGAAGGATGTCGAGGGGAAAGGAATATTGCCGCAGACGCAGGCGGGCTTTAGGGCAGGTAGGAGTACTATCGACAATATCTACGTTCTGCAGAACGTGGTGGATAGAGAATTAGCGAAGAAGGGGTCGAGAGTGTACGCGTTGTTTGTGGGTCTAAAAGGCGCGTTTCCGTCGGTGGATAGGGGGAGGTTGTGGGAGGCGATACAGGATAGGGGAGTGGAGAGAGGCCTGATCGAGAGGGTAAGGGAGATATATGAAGAGACCAAAGATAAGGTAAGAGGAGGACAGGGGATTTCGGAGGGATTCTGGATGGATAGGGGGCAAGGATAGCGATAGGGGACAAGGGTGTCCGCTTAGCCCAACGCTTTTTGCGATTTTAATTGCGGATATGGAAAGTAAGCTGGAGGCCGAAGTGGTAGGAGGAGTCAGAATAGGAGGGGTTAGAATTTGGTCGCTAGCGTATGCAGATGACATAGTATTGTTGGCAAAAAGCGAGGAAACCTTAAAGGAAATGATGAAGAGGTTGAGAAGATGGTTGAGAAGTTTTTGTACCTGGGCTTCTTGTTTCGGAGGAATGGCGGAGTGGATGGTCACATAAAAGAGAGAGTGATGAGGGCAAATGTGGTGATGAGGCAGGTGTGGGGGTTGGGAAAGAAGTTATTCGCAGATGATTTTGGAAGGAGAATGAAATTGTTTGACTTACTAGTGATGAGTGTGCTACTGTATGGAGTAGAGGTGTGGGGATGGAAGGAAAGCGAAGAGGTAAATAGGATACAGGAGAGGTATGTAAAGTGGACACTGGGGCTGGCAAGGAATACGCCTAATTATATTGTCAGAAGGGAGACGGGGAGAACGAGTGTAGGGATTCTAGCGGGGAGTCGGGTGTGTAAATATGAGGAGAAATTTTTGGAAGAGGCGGGAAGTAAGCTGGTTAGGGAGTGTTGGTGGGAGAAGGAGAACAGGAGAGGGGGTGGAAAGATGGAGGTTGAAAGAGAAAGGTATTTTAGAACGAATGGACTGCAGATGGATGAAGCGAGAAGGATGCATGAGGGAGGAAGGAAGGTATATGAGTTGGTTAAGAAAAACAGCATGGAGAGAGAGAAGACAGCAGGGGAAGAGAGAATAAGAGAGACAAGGTTTAATGGGAACTATGTGTGGATTATGCCAAGGGCGAGAGCGCAATATTTGTGTGAGAAAGGAGAGAAAGGAAGTCAGGAGCTTATAGCGAGGATGAGATGTGGCATGGTGTGAAGGTAGTCTTGGGTAAGATGGAGAAGAAGAGAAGGAAGGAGCAACAGGAATGGAGAAGGAAAGATTGTAAATAGAGGAGGAAGTAAATATAAGTAAATGTAAATATTGTAAATAGTATATAAGTATTAGGTATTAGCCGTGGAGGCAGAGTTTGGTAATGCGAGGCAAAGCAAGAAAGTAGGGACATGCGTGCGAGGCGAGACGAAGCGAGGAAGGCAATGCGATAAGAGCGAGCGGCGTTAGAGATAAGGTGTGGAGGGATGTTAGTTTTAAGGGTTAGTTTTAAGAAAATTCTGTAAAAAATGGAACTGCAAGCAAGTCAATAAGTTAAGGCCAGCAGGCTAAAAAATAAACGTTTATCCATCTACTGTCGAAAGGAGCAGAGTCCACGGAATCCAGGCAACATTTCATCAATCGTCAGGTTTTCACCAGTAGTGTAATACTTCTTACAGTTTTCCACAAACATTTCAAAAATTTCACGAACTGGAGCCGAGCGGTCATGCTGCTTTCGTTGAGATCTAAAAGTTCTGTCGTCAAAACGAAGGCACCTTAGCAAGAACTTGAATCGTCTGCCGTTCATAACGAGAACAAATTTTTCAATTCCCTCACCGTTTTATCTCCAGAGTTTCTCCAAGTTCAAGCCATTTGATCTGTAGGCTCCTGCTAAATACAGCAAGCCAATGAAAGCTTTAATTTCAATCAAATCAGTGGGTCTTCCATCTCTCTCCCTCATGAAGTTACCCTTGACAGTATCAATGTACTGGTTCGTGTATTTCACGATGATTTCCAAAATTTCATTTGGAAACAGAAGTGACCAACATTCAGCAGCATTTTTGGCATTCTTAACACTCCCTTTTACTCCATGGATGTGACTGATGATGTTATGGGAGCTGGTACGTTTGCTTTTTGGAGGCTTTTTGAACCATTTAGTTGTTTTATCCCGCCCAAGAAAATAATCTTCCATATATTCATCAGAATCATCTTTCTTGGGTTAGACAAATCGTACCTATTCGTGCTCATTTTGGAGATTCTGCAACAGAAGGGATGGAAATTTTGGGTTCCATATCATGCCACATACGGCAAGTCTCTCTGTGGCAAGTCACACCTGCGGCATGTTACATCTGCGGCGTGTCTCACCTGCGGCATGTCACTTCTGCGGCATGTCACATCTGCATCATGTCACATCTGCGGCATGCCACATCTGCGGCATGTCTCATCTGCGACTTGTCACAACTGCGGCATCTCAGGGCGATATCCAGCTTCCAAAGTATTTCGAGGTCGACTGTGTAGGGCGGCTAGAAACCTCATAGGAAGGTAGGAAGGTACTAGAGGTGGCGCGTTCTGACCGGCGCATGCGCGGAAATAGCGCCAGAAAACGAATTACCTGATCCTGTCAGATCGGCCGCGACCTACGCAGGGTTAAAGACCTCCTCAGACTGATGAATTCTCGATTTCTCCTAGTTTCTCGATTTTATCGAAAATTTCGAGTTCTTGTCGGCTGAGAGTATCATCAGCGCTGCTTTTTGTTACTGTAAACAATAACGAGTTTCACAAAATTTTGTGATTACCACCAAAAGCGCTTGTAAAATTTCAACACTGCACATGGTAACATATAACCTAAGTTCTGTAATAACACTATACATTTAATGTGGGTACATATATTCGAGCCCACACAGACTGTGGTAAAATTAATAAATCCATTTTTTAAATTTTACTTCAAAAAAGCCTCACTTCTTTAGCATATGATTCTAAGGATTCTAAGTAAAGATTCTTATAAACAATAAATGTACTATAAACAGATAACCCTGGCGGACCGGCCGAACGCAAGCATTACGCTGCAGCGTAATGGTAAAGTAATGTTAAAGTAATGGTAAAGTAATATGGCATTACAACTACTAAAAGAAACAAAATAAATATGTAAACTGTTGCAATTGTAATAAGACGTTAACATTTACGTTAAATGGTCATGCCGTAATTGCAACAAGTTTCTTTTTCAGCGTTAAAAAATAATGTGGCTGTCATTGAATTCGGGCCCCTGCATGTTGGCAACCCGCTTGAAGCCGCCGTTAGCAGACTGCCAACATGCAGGGGCTCGACTTCAATGACAGCCACTTTATTTTTTTATTTTTTAACGCTGAAAAAGTAACTTGTTGCAATTACAGCATCACCATTTAACGTATTATTATAATTGCACCAGTTTACATATTTATTTTGTTTCTTTTATTAATTATAATGCCATATTACTTTACCATTACTTTAACATTACTTTACCATCACGCTGCAGCGTAATGCTTGCGTTCGGCTGGTCCGCCAGGGAAAATAGCGTGTGGTTTTAGTCAACGTTAAAAAAATCGTTAAAATCAATGTTACAATCATATATATTTTTCCTGAAACGAAACCCAAAGTGGAAAATTTTCAATGAGGTTATGTTATGAAAAGTAAAAAGTTATATGGACTTACCAAAAGGACCAGAGGCCAGAGGTTCAAAATAATCCTTAGCACTGCACAGACTGCACGCGCAAACTATATGTTATTGTGCAGATGAATAAGTAGATATATTATTTTTTATACAAAAATGCTCTTTTTCAATAAGACGCACATGATTCTGAAATCACGATGTACGATGTCACTTCGTTAAAGTGCGGGACCGTTTCAGTGGGGGCACAGACGTGACACGTGACTAGCCCAAATGCGTGTTTAAATTTGAAAATATATATAATTTCTGTGCTTCGCCTATTTCTTTCACATTCAATCAAAAAATCGGTACATACATTTTACTTCGATAGAAAATACCGTCTGTACTGAATTGTAGATATTATTTCATTAATAAGATAATAACAATTTTTTCACATTATTCTCATATGAATATGTATATTATAATAAACATTATAATAGTCATTTTTTAATCTTTATCATTAATTTACAAAACTCTTCGATCATTCATTTAAATTTCGATTAAATTTCAATGTAATGAATAATTTACTTTAATTAATTTAATTTAATTTAAATTAATTTAACCATTTTATTAATGTAATTGTTTCCTCTTAGAGGAATTTAAACTTTTTAGTGATAAGAAAATTCAGTTAAAGAAAAGCTTCCTTTAATATATATATTTTTTAAAAGATTGCAAACTGGAATCATGTTCCACATCTGCGATGTGTCGAAATTTTATTATTATTATATTAAAAACTGTGTCTCTCTGAATATGTGACGCATATTATGCCTCGCACGTATGTGCCTATCACAAAGTGCGAGGCATATTTCGCGCACATACGTGCCTCTCACATTGTGCAACGCATATGCCTCGCACAAAATGCGACTCATATGGACCGCACCCTGCACGCACCGCGTGCCTCGCACGATTGCTGTCTGAGTAATTTACATTATTATTAACAAACACACCAATGTATGAGTGCTCTATTCTAATTTGAAGAAAAAAAATTTGAAACATCGTAGAATTGTGCAAAAACTTCACAGCTCGATCAGGGCAAAACTTTATGACGTTCGTAGGAGCTCAGAAAAAAATCGGGTTCCTTAGTTTTGTACTTTGCGTAGATTTTAAAAAAGAACAAGCGACCAGCAATTTGCAATTCAAGCATTAAAATTTATTTTAGATGCTTCATTTTTGTAAGAGGTTCCTGTGCACGGTTCATTGCCTGTTTTTGATAATCGAGCGCTAACATTATACTTTTTAGTATGAGAAAGTGAGAAACTAAGGAAAAAATCTTATATAAGTGAATCAATGAAGATTCTTTATCTTTACACGTTCGAAAGTTTGTATTGAAGACATTGATATGTATATTGATCTGTAACCTTAGTGTTCTGCTAGTCTTAAGACTGAGAACAAAAGACTTTTAAAGTAGTAAATCAGTCAGATTTATTTATAACTAGGTTCGCGATCTCTTAAAAAGCTCAAGATGTATGTCCATGTCTTTACGATGTTGTAAAGATCTCTTCAAATTTTGTGCTCACTAGTATAATATTTAAGGTTTAAAGGTTTTTGTTTTACATAAAATGATTTATGTATAAAATATAAAAAAAGTTTCTATCATATCCGTATGTTAACAATTTATTCAGTTCGTGTATAAAAAATGTTTAATACTACACCTCGAAAAAATAAATAATGTTAATACGTTATCCTTAATATAAAATCTCTAAACGATATTGTCGTTTTCGATTCTG
>CAKNYM010044073.1:35170-62120 GCA_932195095.1 Andricus curvator
ATTTGATTTCAGTACTTTAATTGATTTCAGAGGATTTGCAATATTCTGGAGTAATTTAAAAGATTCCAAGGAATTTTTTGTTTATTTTGATAATTTGAAGGAATTTGAAAAAAAAGACTGGGAATATTTTAGGTCATTTGAAAAGAATCCAAAGCATTTGAAAGAGATGTCAATAATTTCAATGAATGTCAACAGATTTTAAAGGGGTTGAAATATTTTAGGATATTTTAACAGACTCCAAAGCATTTCCAAGAGATTTTAATAATTTTGAGGAATTTAAAAAAATGGTAAAGGATTTGAGAACTTTAAGAGTATTTTAAAAGATGTCAAGACATTTTCGTAAGCTTTAAAAAGTTTCAAGTGATTTTTAAAGATTTAAAGGATTTCAATAATTTGAAAGAGTTTCAAAGGATTGGAAATAGTTTATGGTGCTTTTAAAAATTGCAAGGGATTTTGAAGAGTTAAAAAAATTTCAAGGAGTTCTAAAATATTGTGAAGGATTTTAAATATCGTAGGGTATTTTGAAAGATCCTATGAATTTTTGAATTGATTTCAGTAATTTAATGTTACTCATAGGATTATAATTATTTTATGGTATTTTAGAAGATCTGAAGCATTTTCAAGAGCTTTAAAATGTTTCAATTGATTTCCAAAGGTTTGAAAGGATTTGATAACTTTAATAGTATTTCAAAAGATTCTAAGGAATGTACAATTGGTTTCAGAGGATTTGATATATTTTAGAGTATTTAAAAAGATTCTAAAGCATTTTCAAGAGATTTAACAAAATTTGCATGGGGTATTGTATTGATGAGTTTTCTAAAATTTCGAAAATATAGATCGATTTAATAGGACCTATGCCAGGTTTTAGGGTATATCAAAAGATTTCAAGCAATTTTGAATTTATTTCGTTAACCTAATAGGATTTGAAATGATTTAAAATATTATAAACTATTTTTAAAGACTTTAATGCACTTTCAAGATATTATTAGTTTTTTATGGAATTTTAAAGGCTTTGAATGACTTTAAGAGGAATGAACAAATTTTTCTGAGAGTTTAAAGAATTTGTTTACAACTTTGGAATATATGAAACTATTTCATAGGACTTGCGAGGTTTCAATATATTTTAGAATATTTAAATGAATTTTATGCGATTTCCGAAGATTTCAATGATTTTAATGGATTTTAAAAGCTCCCAAGGTATTTTCAAAAATTTTCCAGGATTCAAGAAAATACTTTAAAATGTCATATAATTTCACGGGATTTTATAATATTTCACTGTACTTTAAGAAATTCATTAACAAGAAGTGAGGGGTTTTTTAGGTTTTCACAGATTTGTAGAGATTTTCAAATATGTTTTGCAATTAATTTGAATTCACCCTGAATTGTTACTCATTCATTCAGAATTATTTTATTATGTCTTTCGAATGTTGTTGATTTACCTGAATTCTTTTGAATTCAATCAATAATTCTATTCTGTTCAATGGATATTTTTTTCAGTTTGTGTTTAATTCGTCTTGAAGTGTTTTAACCTCATTTTGAATTCTTCAACATTCAATAAAATTCTTTTGAATTCCCTTGTATTTTTCCAAAATCATTTTAAAATTACTAAAATCAATTACATTTTTTGGAGTTTTAAATTTTTTCCAATTTATTTCCATGTTTTAAATTTTAACTTTAATTCTTTGAAGTTTTATGAATTGAATTTCTCGAAATGCTTTCAAATCCAAAAGAACATCAGTCACACTATTGATGCACATATTTACTTTAAGTCACTTTTTGGATTAGAAATGAGTCTTGCTGCAAAAAACGTCGAATTAAAAATTATTGCTGCGCACTCCCGAGATATTCTCTGCACATCTGCTTTTAGACAACTTCGCATTCAAAATACAATACTTTCGAATAATTTTCAATCCGACGTTTTTTGTAGGGCAATTTCTCTGCTTTTTTCGGTTTGAATAGGTCACTATTCTTAAATAAATTAGGCTGTAGCCGCCCTTAGAATAATAAACTACAAATTCAGGCCTCGGGCTCAAAACACACTATTGACACTATTTGACAATTTTTCAAGTGATGACGCTGTTTTGCTACTATTTTGAAAAAAAGACACTAAGGACACTATTTTCCAATTAAAAACACGAATTTATCAACCACTATAGATTTTTTGAAAAATAAAAAATTGACAGATTTTCGCAGAAGGAAAAAAAATATATTGTTTGAAAAGTTTTTTTTTAATTTAGTTTTTAATAAGAAAGATACTGTAAAGTTTATAAAGGCCTGGAAAGTTCTATCGACAGGATAATTTTCTTCTTATAATAAAAGAATTTAATCATTTTCACGTAAACAACAGATACGATAAAAATGTTCATGTAAAAAAAAGTTATACTAAAATACATTTTACTTTTTCGTAATAACGTGCATCATTTATGATAAAAATTAAAAAATTAATTTTCAATGAAAAAAATTAACCACATCTCTCAATGCATAATAAAATATTAGTGGCGAATGGATTACTATAGAGTATAAACAGCAATAATTGCGGAGCAAATAGACCATTTAAAAATTTGTTATCATATTTCTTGGAAACTGAAAGATTGGTAATTACTGCCACTATTCTATGTATCATTCATTTTTTTAAACTTTGTAAAGCTTATATAATAATGAAAATTAATATTATTCGCAGTATTTATCAATTTGAAATTTATATGCTCATATACATGTTAAAACGAATAATTCACAATTTATTTTATAAATAACATTTCTTTTAATTTATAAAATAAAAATGTATTACGCCAGTATAATTTATAAATAAGTTAAGTGTTAAACAAATTTAAGAGCCGATTATAATAAATTGAATTATAATTATATTCACAATTTTTTCAAGATGATAACGGTGACAGAATTTACCTACAAATAAAGTATGAGAAATCCATTACTCCTTTAGCTTCAACATCATCCTGTAGTGCCTTCTAATTATTTTTTACGAATATTTTGTAACATTAATTAAATATAAATAACATAGAAAAAATAAGTATTTGGTTTATTCTTTTTCATAACAAAAATTAGTAGGCGCGCGCCTTGGCGCGCGCACGACTACTAGTAATACGTTAAACCAGGACGTCGTAAAAGATGTCGTAAACGACGTCGTTTACATTTCCAATTTCCGACATCGTATACGACATCGTTTACGACGTAGTTTACGACGTCGAAATTTTCAATAGTAATAAATTTAGTATACATATAACTTCATAAAAGAAATTTAGTATACGTAAGTATACTAAAATTACAAAGTGTAATGAATTTAGTAAACATATAGGAAATTGACCATGCCCGTGTATACTAAAATTGCAAACATTTCTAACAGTGAGCTACAAATTTGTTATTAATAATTTTTTGATAGGATGCGTAGTTTTTGCTTTAATCGTGACAAATAATATTAACAATAAAAAAATTAACTTTTTGGAAAAACGTCGCAAGGTACGAAAAAAGATGAGCAGATAAAAAATGTGCATTCAAAAAAGATCTAAAAATTTTTTGGCAATCACTTGCACTTTTTCATAGGACCCGTAGTTTTTGTTTTGATCGTAAAGAAATATTAAAAATAAAAGAATTAGATTTTCGGACAAACGACGCAAGCTATTAAAAAAATTAATTGAAAAATTAATTAATTCGTCATGAATAATTTTCTGATAGAACAATTATTTTAAGTTTTATTCGTAAAAAATAGCATTAAAAACATTAAAAAAATTAAATTTGTTGAAAAATCACACAAGAGACGAAAAAGAAATGAAAAGACAAAAGTTGTTCAACCAAAAAAGATCTACAAATTTTTTATACACTTTTTTTATAAAAATACATCCAAAATAAAAAAATTAACTTTTTGGAGAAACAACACAAGCTACAATAACATTTTATTTAACAAAATTTTTGTTCCAAATTATACCTACAAATTTTCTTAGAACCACTTTACGCTAGGATGCGTATTTTTGGTTCAAATCTAAAAAAATAACATTGAAAATAATCAAATTAAATTGATGGAAAAACGATACAACTTGCAATAAAATGTATAATAACAAAATTGTTTTTTACATTCTCATCAGAGAATTTGTGTAAACTTTGACCCCCCCGCCTGCTTTTGTCAAATGTCCACTTTTTGAGACCCCCCGAATCCGAAAAACAGGTTTTTTTTTACGAATGTGTCTGTCTGTGTGTTCATGTCTGTAGATTTTTAGTTTTTTTTAGCACGATAACTTTCGAAAAAGTTGACATATTGGATTGGGCTTTGGTATACTCTTCAAGTGTCCTAAAATGAAGGTGAAGTTTGTCAGCCAGCCATTGCGCATTTTCAAACTTTGCGAGACCACTTTTTTTCAAGATTAAAAAATTCTATGGACGGTTATTAGTAGCACTCAAAAAGACGAACAAGTTATTCTCACGACTTTTTTTGATACAAACAAAAATTACCGGAGTTGTAGCATTTACAAAATTCCAAAAAACAATCGAAAATGAACATTTTAAGCCAAAAAGCGCACGATTTGAAAAAATGTCAGGAAAAGAAAAAAGTTGCATTTTGAACACCCTACAAGATTATCAGAACAACTTTCTGAATTTTCTTGAAAAATTGACAATTCAAATTTTGGCCACACAAAAAATAATGAAAAATAAAAAATTCCATTTTGTGGCCAAACTATACAAGATACGAAAAAAGCTGAATGGACAAAAATTGCGTATTCAAAAAAGATCTACGAATTTGTTGAAAATTACTTTGTGATAGGACGCGCAGTTTTTGTTTTATTTGTAAAAAACCGCATTAAGAATAGAAAAATTAGATTTTTAGACAAACGACACAATATACGAAATAAATAAATAGACAAAATGTGCTTGAACAAAAAAGAGCTGCAAATTTGTTATTATTTGTTTTTTGATAGGATGCGTAATTTCTGTTCTAATCGTGAAAAATAACATTAGCAATGAAAAAATTAAATTTGTGGAAAAACAATGCAAGGTACGAAAAAAAATGAATCCACAAAAAGTGTGCGTTCAACAAAAATCCACAAATTTGTAAGCGATCACTTTTTGATAGGACGCGTGGTTTTCTTTTTTGGTTGAGGATTAAAATATTTTGTTGAAAAATCGTCTTTTTGGTGGGATTCAGCTCTTTTTAAATTAAAATCAAAATCTTTTTTTGTTGAAATATCAACTATTATACTTCATTTGAGAATTCATCTTTTTTGGTTGGAACTTCAACTACTTAGTATAAAGTAAAACTACTTTTTTGGAAGTTAATATTTTTGGTTGACGATTCATAATTTTAGTTGGAAATCCTCTCTTTTTTAAATGAACTATTTTGTTAATTTTTTTTTTTTGAAAATTAATTTTTTCAACTGAAAATTTAATTAATCCATGTTTGGTTGAAAATTTATCTTCTTCAGTTTAAGCTTCAATTATTTGGTTAAAAATTCCTCTATTTTGTTAAAAATCAAACTTTTTTGCTATAACATTAGTATTGTTGGTCGAAAATTCATTTCTTTGGTTGAAAATTCAACTATTAGGTTGAAAATTACTTTACAATTTTTAATATCTCTTTGATAATTTTGAAAATTTGATTAGAAATTAATCTTTTTCAGTAGAAAATTAACCTTCTTGGTTGAACATTTATCCTTCGTGTTAAAAATTTATCTCTTTGATTAAAAATTAGTTTTTTATTGGAAATACTTTTTTATTAATGAAAATTAACCTATACAGTACACTATTCAATTTTTACATTCTCATCAGAGAAGATATTAGATTTGTGTAAAATTTGCCCCCCCCCCATCTTTGTTAAATTTTTACGTTTTGAGACCCCCTGAACAGCCAGCGCGAGCGCCGGCAAGGTTGTTGTTTGCCGCCTGTCTTTTTCCTTCTGGGTGAGTTGTTCCGAAAAGTGTGTAGTGATGTATTTTTATGCAATGATTACGAATATGGCCATGAAAATGGCAATGCAACATTTTTTGAAGATCAAAAATTAAAAAACCACGTTTTTAAAAACAAAAATGTTATGTTTACAACATTTTTTAAAACCTCGTATACTGATGTATTTCGATGCGCTGATTACGAACATGGACATGAAAATACCTGCAAATATAATTTTCAATGTTAAAACCTGAAAGTATTACTTTTTTTTGGGAAGTGTAAACACTATCGGCATTTCAGAGTGAGGCCATGTAATTTAAGAGTCATTTTGTTAGTTTTTGGCTATTTACGCTTTGGATGGAACGTTCTATGTATATTTAACACTTTATCATCGATTTACGATTCAAGCATTGCGAGTAACGACTCGTGGATGCGAGAAGGGACCCCTGTAACTGGTAACAGAAATAATGTTGGTTAAACAACTACCCCTTTCCAACGTCTCGTGGGGGGAGGCAATTCAGCCCTGTAACTGGTCAAAGAAATAATGTTGGTCCGATCCTTACCCCTTTCCAACATCTCGTGGGGGCGGAAAGGCATACCTGTGACTGCTTACAGAAATAATGTTGGTCAAACAACTACCCTTTTCCAACGTCTCGTGGCGGGTGGGAAGGCACCCCTGTGACTGGTCACATAAATAATGTTGGTCAAATCCCTACCCCTTTCCAACGTCACGTGGGGGCGGGAAGGCACCCCTGTGACTTGTCACAGAAATAATGTTGGTCAAACAATTACCCTTTTTCAACGTCTCGTGGGTGCAGGAAGGCACACCTGTGACTGCTTACAGAAATAATGTTGGTCAAACAACTACCCCTTTCCAACGTCTTGTTGGAGGCGGGAAGGCACCCCTGTGACTGGTCACAGAAATAATGTTGTTCAAACCGCTACCCCTTTCCAATGTCACCTGGGGCGGCGGGAAGATACCCATGTAACTGGTCACAGAAATAATGTTGGTCAAAAAATTAACCCTCTTCAACGTCTCGTGGGTGCGGGAAGGCGCCCCTGTAACTGGTCACAGAAAGAATGCTGGTCAAATCCCTATACCCCTTTCAAACGTCTCGTGGAGGCGGGAAGGCACCCCTGTGACTGGTCACAGAAATAATGTTTTATATATATTATATATCGAAATATCGATGTCGATATCGATTATTTGCCACACGCGTGATTCAAAATTCATTGGGAATGTTTTAGGCTGTAATGTCAACTAGCAAGATGACCAATACCGAGGGTCAAACATTAACACTAGACACATGGGACGAAGCTTCATATTTAAAAATATTGTCGTAAAAAATAATTTTTTTATCATAAGCGTTTCTTGACATTTTTTATATTTCAAAATCGATTCAATCAAATAATAAAATCGATAATTTTTCACTCTTATTATGAACAATTTTCCTAATCTAAATGAATAATCAGTTATGTTAACCGAAATTACTATAATAATACCGAAAATACTTGGTCTACGCTCACCGTATTTGCATGAAAAAAATGCTAACAGATTATTTTTCTTTTTAAAAACATGATTTTTATCAGTTTTGACCTTGAGATTTATATTTCAAGGTATTTGCATAACTGTATGCGTAATTCACTTTCATTTTGTATTTCGCTCTTCGCGAGAAACAGCCGGCAACTATGTTAACAATCTTGCCGGCGCCGGCAGTGTAGACTCCACCTTTTACGATTGTGTCTGTAGATTTTTAGTTTATTAGCACGATAACTTTCGAAGGAATTGACATATTGGATTAGGCTGTGGCATACTCTTCAAGTGTCCTAAAATGAAGGTCAAGTCGGTTAGCCAGCCATTTTGGATACAAATTCAAAAAGCTAGAGAATTTTCAAGATTTTTGAGACCACTTTTTTTTAGAATTTTAAAATTCTATGTACGGTTGTTCGTAGTAATAAAGTAGGCGAACAATTTATCCATATAACTTTTTTCGATAAAAAAGCAATGAGCAGAGTTATAGCATTTACAAAATTAAAAAAAGAAAGTTAAAATTTTCAGCCAAACAACGCCCGATATGAAAAAAGTCAACAGACTGTCATAACAACTTTTTGAATATTGTTGAAAAATGGGAAATTCAAATTTTGATCGCACAAAAAAATAATGGAAAATAAAAAATTCCATGTTGCGAAAAGATACGAAAAAAGATGAATTAAAAGAAATTGTGCGCTCAAAAAAGGTATACAAATCTGTCGATAATCAATTTTTGATTGGACGCGTAATTTTTGTTTTATTCGTGAAAAACAACATTAAAAATTGAAAAATTAAATTTTTGCACAAACGACACAAGCCACAAAAAAAAATAGTGAGACAAATGTTGTCCATCCGAAGAACTACAAATTATTCTGAATCATTATTTGATAGGATGCGTGGTTTTTGTTTTATTCGTAAAAAACAACATTAAACTTAAAAAATTTATTTTTTGGACAAACGACGCAACTTATGAGAAAAATGCATTAACAAAAGTTGCTCATCCAAGAAAGAGCTATAAAATTTGTCACACAAACTACGATAAGATTTTATTTAACAAAATTTTTCGCCCTAATTATATGTAGAAATTTGCTCAAAACTACTTTACGCTAGGATACGCATTTTTAGTTTAAGTTGTAAAAAATAACATGGAAAGTAAACAAATTAAATTTCTGGAAGTTCAGATTTTGTATAAAATTGTGTGCGAAGCACGAGATACGCGATGAGCATGTGTTCGTTAAAGCCGAAGAAGCTTTAACAAAATACAATTCGCGATCACCAAATTACAGTTGTCGATGCTTTAACCTTTAATTTTAAAAGGTCTGTGCACAAATATGGAGGAAATACAGAGACCAAGTTCGCAGCGCGAGTTAAATACATTATCGAGCGCGAAACGAGAGAACCAACAGTGCGCGCCATAGGCGCGCCGAAACTTGCGAGTTGCGCGCACAGCGCGTGATGAGAATGTACCCACGCGGCGGGAAGATTTTTTTTTTTATAGGATGCGAACTTTTTTCAATTATAAAAACAAGACAATTAAAGTACTTCTGTTTCGATATCAATGCATATTATGAATTGTAATAATATAAATTTATTGAAATTATATACATTTTTCAGAATAACTGAAAATAAAACTAAGTGCAAAATAAGGAACAAATATTGAAGTCATCATGATAAACAAAATGTGTACTTTATTGTGCAATATCTGAATAAGCTATCCCAGGCTCAGATACAGAAATAAATGTAATATACATTTGTTATAATAGTGTTTAACATATTGTAGAAAAGTTCGCATTGTGGACAATATTGAGTGCTTTGACCTTTAATTTTGAAAGATCAGTGCACAAATGTGAATTTGAAGATCATCCTCTAATTATTATTATATGAACTCCTAATCTTAAAAAACATAATAATAATTTTAAATTGAAATAATATAGATTCAAATAATTAGGTATAATTATTAATATTATCAATATTAATATTATTATAAGAACTAGAGATAATAAATTTCAGAAATTTATTTATTATAATAACATTTTATAATTGAAAAAATCATTGCAACCAATGCTTACTTAAATAATTAATTTTAACCTGTAATGTGAAATTAAATAATTTTAAAGGAATATTTAAAATTGTATACTTTCAAACAATTGGCAGCTGAATATTAATGAATTTTACAACTTAAAAGTTAAACTACTTGGTTGAAAATTCATTTTTTTGGTTGAAGATTTTTCATTTTAGTTGAAAATTCATCTCTTTAGTTGAAAAATCATTTTCTTTATCCAAAATTAATTTTTTTAACTGAAAATAATCCTTTTTTGGTTGAAACTTCATCATTTTAGTTGGGTATTTATCTCTTTGGTTGAAAATTGAATTATTTTGTTGCTAATTTATTTTTTAATCAGAAAATTCAACTATTCCATTTTTTGGTGAAAATTTATCTTTTTAAGTATAACATTCTACTAGGGATTTGGGTGAAAATTCATGCATTCTGTTGAAAATTATTTTTTTTTGTTTTGTTAAAAATTAATTTTTTTAACTGAAAATTCAACTATGTATAAAAATTATGCAAAAATATCTGAATTTCATTGATCCTTTCTGTGCACAATGGTAAAATTTAGAGCTATAAATAACAAACAGAGATGATTCTTGAAGCAAATTACACATTTTTTGCTACTGAAAATGTTGTATGTATTGTCAATGAGCTACTGCCACACGTGGGCGATTCCCGACTCGCACCCGCTGACCTGAGTAGTATGCCCCCACCATTGCATCCAGCGCGTTACCCCTCGCTTGCTTGTTCTCGCCTGGGATTATATCTTAGAAGGCTAGCGTACCTGAGATATTTAAACTGGACATTGTGAATAGAAATTGTAAATCTTATTACCAGGATTCTCGACAATAAAATTAAGCTGTTGTCCCTGTTGGTTCCAGTTTCGAAATTTCCGATGGAGTTTATTACTCTAAAATTTAACGCTTTTTAACTTCAAAGACGCGTAAAATGAATTTAAATAAAAAAAATTATTATCAAGAATCTTGGATAAAAATGAAAACTGTTTTGTTGCAAATTCAACTGTTTTGTTGAAAAATCGTCTTTTTAGGTTGAAAATTCAAGTATCTTCATAGAAAATTTACTCCTTATATAAAACTCATACTTTATTGTTAAAAAGTCAAACTGAATTTTTTCTTTTGATAGAAAGTCAACTATTTTTTTGAAAATTTGTCTGTTCAATTAAAAAATTTATCTGTTTGGTAGAAATTGCATCTTTCTTGGATAAAACAGCAACTGTTTAAAAATTCAACAATTTTGTTAAAAATTGATACTTTTGTTTGAAAAATTCAACTATTTTGTTGAAAATTGAACTGTTTTGTTGCAAATTCAACTAGTTTTTCGAAAACTTATCTTTTTAATTAAAAAATTCATCTATTTTAGTCGAAATTGCATGTTTCTTGAATAAAAGTGCAACTGTTTGGTTGAAAATTAATATTTTTTCCTGAGGATTCAACTATTTTGTTTGGAAATTTTGATTGCATCACTTTGTCAAGAAACAATTTTTTGTTGAAAATTTATATTTTAATTTGAAAATTCATCTTTTTGGTTCAAAGTTTAACTATTTTGTCGAAAACGAACCTTTTTTAATTAAAAATTCATCTGCGAGGGTAAAAGTTGAATGACTTTGTTGAAAATCAGTTTTTTTGAATGAAGGTTTACTGTTTGGTTGAAAATGTATCTATTTTGTTGAAAATTAATTTTTGTGCTGAAAATTTATATTTTCTGGTTAAAAGTTCAATTTTTTGACAGAAAATTGGTCTTTTGGCTTGAAGGTTCAACAATTTAGGTCAACCTTTTTTTCTTTCACGACTGCAAAATTGTTATTTGTTGAAAACTCGTATTTTTATTTTCAAAATTAATTTTTTTGGATGAAATTTCATTTTGTTGTTGTTGAAATATCATCTTTCACATTTTTCTCTTGACAATTCATCTTTTTATTTTGAAAAATCAATTATTATGTTGAAAATCTAATTATTTTGTGAAAAAGTCATATTTGATGGTAGAAGTTTTTTTTTAATTAGTAAATTAATTTCAAAATTTTAAATTTGTATCTGAAATGTTGTTTTATTATGTTTATAAAAGGTCGTATGTTAAAAATATTACAATATTAAAATGCTGGTATTTGAATGTCAGAGAAAACAAAAAGTTGGCCAAGCGAAAATCAGGGAATTTTGAAAATAAAGTTTTCACCCTGCAAAGCATGTATTATTTTGAATAAAAAAAATTTCCATAAGTTTCAAGTTTCAAGTGTCATATCTTATTATTTCTGGAAACCATAAATTACGTACAGCCAGCCCGGCCCCCCCCACCCCCACTTTGTTCCGGTCCCTCCCCGGGCCGGGGGCTCGGGGAGGGCCTATAATCCGTTATGTAATGTAAGTATTATATTATTATTATATATTATCAATAAGTGTCATATCATGTGACATTTCAAGCGATTTGAGGGATTTTTTTCACTGAAAATGTGATTTTTTTAAAAAAACATCACTGTCATTTTCAGCGTTTAAAATTTCAGAATTTTAAATATTGCGAAAAATATCATGAAACATTAATGTTTAATTATCTTAAATACTTGGAAAAGTATATGATTTATAATGGAAAATTGTCAAAATTAATGAATTTAATCTTGATGAGTTAAAAATGAAGCATTTCAAAACTTTGTTTGAAAATTGAAGAATTCTTAAATTAGGATCTTGAAACTAATCGTTAAAAATAATTTATTTTTAAATTATGCATCACGATTTGTTTCTTTAAGTATATGGGAAGACAGAAAAAGTCGCGAGACAAAAAAAACGCAAAAATCGAACAGAAACATACACGGAGAAAAATGGATGGTCACACTTAGAAAGTCAAAATTTAGAGAGCCAGTCAGTCTTTGTAGTTGGTCGAACGGTCCTTTCAAAATTTTTTCGACATAGTCAAAAAGATTCTTATTTTATGGCCAGCCTGACTGTTATAAGAACATCAGACTCACTACCAGGGATAACTAAGGTATCCCTTTCGGGATGGTCAATACGCACATATTTTTTTTACTCATTTCGACCATCAACGCAGTAGTATATAAACCATCGCATACCCAGTAAACACGTTCTATAACTGTTCTATATAAAAAAAGGAACAGTGTTCTATAACAATTGTTACAATCTGGTGCGAGAACTATTCTAGAACAATATGGTAACAGTGTTCTAGATCTTTGTGACCTTATTGTAACAGAACTGTTCTAGATCTATTTGACGGCACTGTTCCAAAGCAGTTGTTATGGAACGGTTCTAGAACAAACTAATCACAGATGTTCTATAACATTTGTTCCCAGCTTGTTCTAGAACTGTGCTGTAACGGTGTTATTTGGACGTTCTAGAACGCTGTTACGAATGTGTTCAAGAACAAATCAGGAACAAAAATTAGTAACTGTTACCAAACAGTTGTTACATAATTGTTCTAGAACAAACTTATCATAGACGTTCTATAACATTTGTTCCAAGCTTTTTCTAGAACTATGCTATAACGGTGTTATGTAGACGTTCTAGAACGATGTTACAAATGTGATCTAGAACAAATCAGGAACAAAAATTAGTAACTGTTCTGTAACAGTTGTTATGGAACTGTTCTACAACAAACGGATCACAGACGTTCTATAAAATTTGTTCCAAGCTTGTTCCAGAACTGTGCTGTAACGGTGTTATGTCGAAGTTCTAGAACGCTGTTACGAATGTGTTATAGAACAAATCAGGGACAAAAATTAGTAATTGTTACCGAACAGTTGTTACAAAATTGTTCTAGTACGAACTGAGCACACGCGTTCTACAACATTTGTCCCAATCTTGTTCTAGAACTGTGCCTTAATGGTGTTATTTGTCGATATTCTAGAACGCTGTTACGAATTTGTTCTAGAATATATCAGGAACAAAAATTAGTAACTGTTACAGAACAATTGTTACATAATTGTTCTAGAACTAACCAATCACATATGTTCTACAACGTTTGTTCCCACTTTGATCTAGAACTTTGCCATAACGGTGTTATATGTCGATATTCTAGAGAACATTACTTTGCAACTGATTTCTTTAAGAAACTATTAAATTAACTATTTTTATAGCTTATAACGGGAACAAAGAATTGTACT
Organism: Andricus curvator; assembly: GCA_932195095.1. Classification (NCBI taxonomy): domain Eukaryota; kingdom Metazoa; phylum Arthropoda; class Insecta; order Hymenoptera; family Cynipidae; genus Andricus; species Andricus curvator. Next base: position 48,764 of record CAKNYM010044073.1, read on the forward strand.
ACCATAATGTATTTTATGAACACAATTTATTTCAATAAAAGTAACGCAGCTGTATACTTTTTGAATTATAATATCAAATATTCTTCAGAAGAACGCAGATAAACATTAATGAAACAATTAATACGGTTTTAGTATATAAAAACAGATTAAGAACACATTATACTTTGCAACGATAAATATATAATATATATAAACTAAGTGTGAAAATCTATCGCCCTCGTACGTGACCGAATCCATTTCAAATCATGCAGGCCGGCGGGTGACATGTTCAGGATTAGCTTGCCTATGAAATATGTTTATTTACGTGAAAAATAAGAATACACGTATTTTTTCAAATTCCCTAGCGAAATTTTTACATTTTCCACGAATATTAAAAAATTTTGAAGGTGTTTTCAATCGTTTCGCCGTTTCGATACCAGAACCAGTGCTGCAGGTGTTACGCGTTTCACATTTAATTCAAATAATGGTATTTATTATATTTATACATAAATTATCGCAGATCACTGTTTAACTGACGGAAGGGGAGTATATATTATAGTCATTATATAATATGCTGTATTGGATATATGTTTTGATAAGCTTATTTCAGGTAAGTGCCTTTTCATGCTTTTCATCATCGAAAATGTTTAGAACTCTTAATATTTAAAAATGTGACAGTATGGATTTTTAAATAGTTTATGTTTTAATTTTTTTTTCTCTCATGAAAATAATTACTATAATTCCCCTTTTTTTTAGTTCTTTTTGCGCTGTGATCCCTGAATTTCTGATGGCAGTATATTACAAGTATATATAATATACTTTTTTCCACAGATAAGTTCAGATGTACCAAGGGTTCATTCAAGATTCATAACGAGAGGAAGGATCGCAGTAACATCTCTAAGACACACAGAGCGCGGTGAGTTCTAGATCTGTTATAGAATTGTTACAAAGCACGGTAACTGAGTTCTAGATCTGTTACAGAATTGTTACGAAGCATTGTAACTGCGTTCTAGATCTGTGACAGAGTTGTTACAAAGCATTGTAACTGACTTCTAGATTTGTTCTAGAATTGTTACAGACCGCTTGTCACAGTGTTCTAGAACTGTTACAGAATTGTTACAGAGTATGGGGGATGACATAGTTACTCGCTGATTACTAACTTGTTAGTAACCTGATCTAGAACGTGTTCTTTTGTCTTCTAGAACAGCTACAGATCTGTTATATATCCATGTTTGCTGGGTATGCTCGATTGCTCGACATTTGCGCGTCAATCATGCGCGTGAAAATTTAAAGGTCACCTGACCACCATGCAATTCGCGCCTGGTATCGACAATTAGCGCCAATTTGCATAAGGGACGCGTGGACCGCGTGGTGCTGATCAACTCGATAAGCAGTTTTAATAGTATTCCTAGTAGTGCTAGTGTTGTGCTTGTTGATGTTGCTAATGTTATTCCCTAGTGCTGGGAATTTAAACGCTCGTATTCTGTAAGTATCTATTCTACATAAGTATGTGACATTATTCGAGACTAGAGCAAAAAAGAGCGCGCTTCGCGCGCGTCAAGCTTTTTCTTTGTTTTTCACAAACATTGTATTTTTATATAAATTTTCATATATTTGTTATGAATAATTTGTTATGTCATGTAATTGTTTATCATTTTTTGTGCTTATCAGGCCCCTGGCGATATTCATCGTCCAGTATATAGAGTGCCCCGTGCGCCCCGCCAGAGATACTTGGGAGCTCTATAGTTAATTCATATTTTTATTTATTATGTCTGAAATGCAAGATGGTTACATTATGAGGGTGAAACAATAAAAGTTATCTTTCAGTCCTATAGAGGTATCTTACTATAGTGTGTTATTAGTGTAATATAGCCTGAATATAGTTTTAAACAATGAAGTTATTCTATTCATTTTATCAGTAATCTATATTTTGTCATTGTAGTAATTTATGTCTATGTGATTTCGTCCTAATTGTATGAAACAACCATCTTGTCATCTAATGTTACAACATGAAATACGTAATGCTATTAAATTTTAACTATAGTTGTCTTTAGCATTTGTGGCGTTGTTTTTTAATTGCTCGAAAATTCATTCCAAAACATGAAAACATTTTTTTAATTTTCTTTTTGTGCTATAAGAAATATATTTTTCTTATTATATTTAATCTCTGAATAATAATTTAAAAAAATGTCAAATTGTTTATTTTTACGTATTGACGTCATCTGGAAAGATGTCTTCCTGTGGAAGGCCAAGCAATAATACCAATTGCATTTTAAGAAACATTCTTTTTTCCATAACATGTAAAAAATTAACTTTTTATGAAATGTGTATTTGAATATTATTTTTTAATTTTTCAAAAGCTGTCTGAGTAAATAATAAAATGAATAATATTTTTAAAGGATTATATTATTCAATTAAATATTTGTTGAACAATAAAAAATATTATCTTAATACACTTACATTAAAAATTTTTTTTTTCAAAGTTAATAACAAAAATTAAGTTATCTTCCATATTATTTGCATTATTGTTTTGTCGTCTACGTGCTGCTCTGTTTGATTCATTCCACATTACTTAAAATACATAATTATATTTTTTTTAAATTAAAAATCTGTAAATTTTTTTTCAAAAAATTATTTTCTTGTATGTCTTCATGTAAACATTGATATTATTAATTTTTTTCCTTATGAAATATAAATCTTATGTTGACATTGGAAAAATCTCTTCATCTTATAATAATAAATGTAAAATTTCAATTTTTGTTAACATTTTATAATGACTTGAAATAAAATGTTATAACAAAAAAATTTATATTTCTTCTTTGTATTTTATTTTAAACTTTATATTTAATTTTTATAACCGTTTTTGTAATCGCAATGGAAATTTATAACAATTTTGCCAAATCGATTTCATTATTAAAAATTAATAATGATATTATAGTTTTAATATGATATTATAATGTTCTAATTTTAATAAACATTAATATCATTATTAAAATATTGATATGAAATGTCTCTTTGAACTTCCCGCACAAAGGGAAATCGAATTTTATTTGAAAAATGAATAATGTAACATTTTTTTAAATGAAGTATTTAACATTTGTTTTCAATGCATTATTTTTTTAAACTCTATTATACTATTTTTTGGTCAACATTTTGTATAATCCAATATTATAAAATGTATGTTATTGAAGAAATGTGTAATTTATAATTGTATCAATTTGTAACATTTTTTAATTCTATTTCATTAATTAATATTTTATATAGTAATAATTTGTATATACCTTTTGTTTCAAAAAATCTGATCGTTCGATAACTTATTTGCGAATTCTTTGTTATAAATTAATGCACCTATAAATTCATAGCATGTATCCGTTAAAATGCACATTATATGTGAAATAATAATAAATGTTTTTATGTAATATTTTATAATTTAAATCTGTACGATGTAAAATACATAATGATTTTTGTATTAAAATTTTTAAATTGTTTATATAACGTGATTGAATATTACTACTGTAAGGTATAAAATGAAACTATTTCCTTTTTTTATTCAAATATAGTCATAATGAAGGTGTCATGAAATGAATAAAAAAGTTAATGTTTTGCTCTTCTCAATAATTTTCATTTATTCTAATAATTGTATAATTTGTAATTACATGTATCCAACTGTTTATCGCTTTGACGGCATACTTCCCTTATTTTATACTTATATATATATATATATTTTTTTAAATATTTTTATTTTATTCTTTTTTTTTCAAACAATACAGGATTAACATTTCCATCTGTTTATCACATTGTGAATATATTTTTGATTCTTTTGCAAGTCTATTTTTCGTAATCTTAAGGCCATGTGACGAGTGTGTCACGTGACTGGATTCCTACCTTACGGACATTTTTTTTATTTGTAAATTTATTTTCACACGAATAGCCATATCGATTTGATAATTTGTGATAATAAATAAGAAGCATTAAGAAAAGTTGTTCGGGTCCTAAATTTCTATAATTATTAAAAAATCTTATTTTGTAAATATATTTTTTTTAATGATTATTCAAATTTATGACCAGGCACACCTTTCTTAGTGCTTCTTATCTATCATCCCAAATTTTGAACTTGATGTGGCTATTTGTGTGAAAATAAGTTAACAAATAAAAAAGTTTCTGTAATGCAGGAATTCTGTCACGTGACCCACTCGTCACATGGTCTTAATTTAAATGTATTTGACCGTATTTTTTATGCTTTTATTTTATTACATTTTTGTCTTAATTGTATGATCTTATCCTATTATTATTTTTTTTTAATCAGGGGCAATACTTTTCAATTTTTTTTGAAAGTATTGTACTTTTTCATCTCTTGAATTAAATTAATCTTCTTAATTGGCGAAATCCTTGCAGGAGTCTCCTCGTTTCCATGGGAGGTTCTTCAACAATTTGAATGTCGGTTTCCCTCTCTGCTTGAATGATGAATCTTGATCTTGAACCTGTAATTTCATAATATTATTAATATAATAATATAATTTATAATATTAATATGTTTATTATTCTAATAAATGATTATGTTATTATTTCAATATATTATCTCATTCTCTAACTTCAAAATGTTTTAATGTCATGAAATAAAAATGTTTTCCTTTTTCACCAACACAATTTTTTTGTAATGAATGTTTTACCTTCAAATAAGAATGTGAATGATAAATATTCACTTTTTTATCATTTCTATCATTTTCTTATTAAAAAAATTTCATATTAGAAAAATTGTAAATGCATAATTGTGTTGACAATATTATGTGTATTGAAATAAGCATAAATTATTTTGTCTCGCCCTATGACGTTGACACTCTTACATCACTTGACTTAATGGTTATTTTCATAATGAAATAATCTTCATTTCAATTTTGTATGCAGAGGTATATTTAATTTTAAAAAATCTCCAAGTTATTTTGAGGCTAAAATTTAAAAAAAAATTGTAAGTCTAAAAGTAATTTTAATTTATTTTTGAGCTAAATTTTAAAAGTTTAAATATTTATTTAAAAAAATGTTCGTATTCAGTGAATATATTGATAAAAATTTTATTGTTATTATAAGATATTAAATTTTTTTTATTTATATGATAATATTTTTATATTATTGAAATATATTATATCCTCAATGTGATGACTTAACGCTTATTTTAATGATTAAACAAAAGTTGGTCAACTTTGTAATCCTACAGTAATCTTTTGTTCTTAAATTAAAAGAAATTCTATTCCTTTTAAAGTTAATAAAAAATAAGAAATATTATAAATTCTGAAGATAACATTTAAAAAAAATATTAAATCTAAAATTTGTTAATGAATTAAAAAATGTATTTTAATAATTAATTATTTTTTAACATACACTACTTTTCACTGTGTCCTGTCACATTAACTTTTTGTCCTTTCTCATATTTGATTGTTCCAACGAAAGAATTTATCTGTACTTCTATTTTGAAGAAACCATCAGTAATTGATCCACAGCCGTATGATCCTCGGTTTCCTCCGTTAGCATTTGTAATGTTTCTTGTGGAGAATTTTGTTTTAACATAACCTTGTACACCTAAAAAAAATGTTAACAATTAATTTTTTCATAATTTTCATATTATATATTTATTATGGTTTATATTCTAAAACAACTTACGTAGGGTTTTGTTCCTTTCATATTGTGGTATGTTTTGTATTTCCATTTCCAACACATCTTCGTTAGTCTTGTGATTGAGATGTTGTCCTAGTTGTGTTACCTCCGTGTTTGCAAATAATTGGAGTTCAAATTTTTCTGTTCCTCGGTTATATTCGGATATTGTAGGTGCTCTTGTACATGCGCCATCTATGTGCAATATCTGAAAAATTAAAATCAAATTGAAAAATTTTCCCTTTTATACAATTGCAATAATCATAATAACTGAATGATTATTTAAAAAATTATTATTATATAAATTATTTACCTCATTTAGTTTTACATTTTCGATTATTGCATCGATGTTTTCCGAACCCCAAATAACGCACTGAATCCGTCTGCCGTCATCATTATTAATGTAAAATTTCAATACTTCTGAAGTCCCTGCTTGTCTTCTAGTTTGTACTGTGTCTACAAATCCAATAATTTCTCTAAAAAAGAAATTATTTTAATTTAATTTTCATTTCTTTAAATTTAATATCTTTATTCAATATTGTTTTACATATATTAAATTATTCTGCGCATATTACTGTTATTTAAAAAAATATATTTTTTATCGAATAAATTATTAATTTAATTTTGATAAATACATGAAAATGTTATTAATATTTATATATTATTATTTACTTTATATATGATCATTTTTATGTAATATTATTACTTTTTTACTGTTCCTGTATAACCGGTGTTTAACATTTTTTTCTTCAGTTTTGTTTGAAATGTTTGCTCTCGTTATTAATGTGAATAATTTTTAAAAATTCAAGAATTAATTCATATTTGTTTTGAAAATATAAAAAATATAAATCAAAGATAAGCTACACAAATGTTTATTATTAATTTATATTTAAATGTTTATTTTTGTAAAAATTAAATCATGTCAAATAAATTATAAGTAAATTATTATTTTTCATTTTTTTAGACTTTTCATGATATGGAAATTTTTTTATATTTTCAAATGCAAGAAAATGTAATATAAAAAAAAATATAAACATCTTACATTTTTTTTAACATATAAATGATTTCATATTGATTATATGTAATTAAAAAATGTATAATACTTTAATCGAATGCAATATTTTTTCCGTATTTTAATTACTAAATTTTAATGTAATTAAATTTGTTCTTACAATTAATATATGAATTTCTGTGAGATTAATGATGATGAAATTTATTTTTATTTAAAAAAATGTCAATATAAAAAAATTGATATGAAAATATTTTAAGATACTTAATAATTACATTTTATTTATAAAAAAATTTTATATATTAAATATTTTACAGAAGCGTTGTATCGTTTTTCTTAATTTTTTTTGAGGGTGTGGGTGGGGTACATGCATACATTTATAATAATTTGTTTCAGAATTTGTACATAGTGTTGTCGTTTTTTTTTTATTTGGGAATTTGCCTATTATGGTTCCCCGGGCTCCACCTCCTCTGATATTTTATAAGTTCATTATTGTACACAAATCTATAAATGTGTATAATATAAATTTTAGAACATACATTTTGTGAACTAATTTCTTTTTAATTCATTCTTTATAATTCTTAAAATAAAATATTAGAATTAAATAGCTCTATATTTAATCTCTTCCTTTTACGGGTTTGAGGGTCTCCGCTCCCTGTACATATATTTACATTCCATCCTTAATCTAACTTAACCGCTGCTTATATTCTAATGCTTCGCCTTGCTTAAAATAACAGTACTCTTACTACTAATAATTCTTAAACTTTAAAATGAGCGATATTCCAGGGCTTCCGTTTCCTCTTACCATAAAATACATTTTCAACGATTTCAAAGGTTTACTTTTTGCTATTTCATTTCCTTTAATAGGATTACCCGTTTGGCTCTATCCTGTTCTCTTGCTTTCTCTTATTTCTTCCAATTTCTTCATCCACGTCACTCCCTGTCCATTACCATCAAAAATCCACCTCACACTTCGTATCCACATACTCTGCACAGATTGTCCTCTTCAGCCATCCAATATCTACAAGCTCTCACTCCTTCTCCCATTCTAAACCGTACCACCCTATTCCATTTGTCTTCCTTTTTTATTTTTTGCAGATATTCTGGTTCCGTTAACCCTTTGACCATCATATACCATCTATTGTACCTCAAGTCCATAATCTTTCTCCATCTCTCTTCTCCTTGTCTTACTAATAACTCTAATTCTATGCTCTGCCAATCCTGAACCCCTTCTTGCATATCACAAACCCTCCTAATTTTTTTCCTTTCTTCCTCCCATTTCGAATTTCCCAAATTACCTCTCGTCTCCTTGTTCCGAACTTCGTCCAAGCATACTTGTGCTATTCTGCTCCCCTCTCCCCTTTTCAACTTCTCTTCAAACCTCCAGGCTCTCTTAATTTGTCTAGTTACAATTTTTTCCCTTCCTAATTCTTCCCTTAACATGTAACCTGGGCAACTCCAACTAACCCCCATCACTCATCTCAGAAATCTCTCATGCATGCTTTCCACTTTCCTATGTTCCTTCCATCCCCAGACCTCCACTCCATAACACATCACCGCCCAAACCAACGCATCAAACAACCAAACCCTCATCCTCCAATCGTCATTGAACCTTCTCTTTCCTATACCCCATACTTGGCCCATTACTTTACTCGCACACTCGATTCTTTTCCTCACCTGCACCTCGATTCCCCCTCCCGCCTCAAACCAAAAACCTAAATAACAGAATTCCTCCACACTTTCCACTGTTTGTCCGTTCATCTTCCAAACGTAACCTATTTTGGTCTTTCTAGTTCTGAAGCACATCACCTTGGTCTTCCCTACGTTCATTGTCAGTTCTTTTGTTCCCATATACTCTTCGAAAATTCTCATCATTAGGTTCATCCCCTTCTCATCGTCTGCTAACAGCACTATGTCGTCTGCGTATGCTAGAGAGTATAGTTTGATATTACCCAAAATCGTTCCCCCTTCGCCTTTCTCCTGTAGCTTCTCCTCTAAGTCTGCCAGCAGCATATTAAAGAGTAGCGGACTCAACGGGCACCCTTGCCTTAGACCTCTTCCTGTCCAGAACACCTCCCCTTTTTTCCTCCCTATCTTCACCCTAATCCTGGTTTCAGTAAAAATTTCTTTATCCTCTCCACTAACCCTTCTTCTATTCCCCTCTCTTTCAATGCCTGCCATAGCACTTTTCTATTCACTGAGTCAAAGGCTGCTTTAAGGGGATTTATCAGCGTTATAAAAAGGAATTCCAGTTTCCGGCCGCACGGTTGAATATTTTGGTCTGATATTTTGCATACCTCATCTAAATATTGGTCTCTTTTCCTGTGCAGTCTCGGTTTTTTGAAAAAATGCTTATATTTGACGTTATAAACAAAAAGAAAAGATCAATAGAAGAAAAATGCAGTGACGCTCAGTACTAGCTGAGTGTGTATTTTCGAGGCCTGAGTCTCGACCCTCGTCAAAGCTACGAGGAAGGGGCGCCCCGTAGCGCGAGTGGAGACTCTGGAGCGCCTCGAATTACCCGAAACGAATCACCCTCCTTATTCTTATGAGATGCAGGCCGGTTCAAAAAACTGAAATTGTGAAAGCATCGCGTGATTCAATTTTAATCAGCAGAAATAGTTTATTCATATAATTTCAAGAAAGTGAAAAAAAGATTCATGAAAATCGGTTAATATTTGCAGTAATAATAGAAATGTTGAAGTGCACACGATAGTATGCAAAGATACACCGCCCTGTGGGAGGAAACGCATTTTTTTCGTTCAAAAGGTCTACAGCCTTCAATTTTGCCCCAATCCGCAATTATTATTTTTTTAAATTGAAGAGCACTAAATTTCCAAGAGCACCTTAGATAGAGATTGTTGCATTTTCATTTGTTTATTTATTAATAGCGGTTTGCATATAATGAAAATCATGTTAAATCGACGCAAGAGTACTCCCAGAATGCAAATAATTTGATTATCGTATGTTTTAATTATTATAAACAAATAAAATTAACAAATAGCCAAATATCGTAATTGTGGTTGAAAAAGATTTGTTCTTAGCTAAAAATGCTTTAAATTATTGTGAGAGTGATTGTTAGTCAGAATATCCATAAATTATTAAGAATTAGAATTGTTATATAAACAATTTTTTGCACAAATTTGGAATTTGTGTTTTTTCTATTGCGGTTTTCCTCTTATCATCTGAATTGATGCAGATATTCTTGAAAATAACAGGGGTTCAATTATATTTCTTAAAATGCAACAATTGTTAATCTTCTAAACAAATGAAATAAATAAACATAAAGCGCCGGCACTTTGGTCTGGAATATAATTTTTTTGCACTATAACTGCTTTACATTTTGGTTAGAGAGATTTGCAGTCTATATTTCTATATAAACTTAACAATAAGCAATTGTTATTATTTAATTTCAAATATCACGAAATTTTTAAGTATTTAAAAAAGTGCCAAAGCTTTGAATTTATTTAATTTGCTTACAAGATCAACAATTGTTCTAGTTTAACAAATATAATTGAACCTATGTTATTTTCAAGAATATCTGCATTAATTCAGATAATGAAGGAAAAGCCGAAATTGAAAAACCAATAATTCCAACATTTTCCACAAAAATGGTTTATAAATATTATAATTGTTAATGTTTCATAAAAATTGTTACTGACAATCACTCTCATAATAATTTAAATTATTTCCAGATGAGAAAAAATTCTTTTCAACCAAAATTACAATATTTTTTAAATATATGAAAATTTCGTGATATTAGAATTGAAATAATAACAATAAATAATGACATTTGCTTATTGTTAATTTTATATAGAAATAGTGACTGCAAATCTCTCTCACAAACATTTAAAGCATTTTTGATACAAAAAATTATTTTCCAGGTCAAAGTACCAAAGTTTTATATTTATTTGTGTCATTTGTTTAAAAATCAACAGTTGTTGTATTTTCACAAATATAATTGAACTTATTCCATTTTTCAGAATATCTGCATCAATTCAGATCATAAAAGGAAAGCCGCAATTGAAAAAACCACAAATTCCAAATTTGTGCAAAAAATTGTTTATAACAATTCTAATTGTTAATAATTTATGGATATTCTGACTAACAATCACTCTCACAATAAGTTCAAGCATTTTTAGCTAAGAACAAATCTTTTTCAACCACAATGACTATATTTGGCTATTTGTTAATTTCGTTTCTTTATAACAATTAAAACAGATAATAATCAAATTATTTGCATTCTGGGAGTACTCTTGCGTCGATTTAAGATGATTTTCATTATATGCAAACCGCTATTGAAGAGTAAATAATGATTTTGTGAAAAATCTCGATTTTCTCATACTTCGAGTAATCATATAATAAATAAACAAATGAAAATGCAACAATCTCTATCTAAGGTGCTCTTGAAAATTTAGTGCTCTTCAATTTAAAAAAATAATAATTGCGGATTGGGGCAAAATTGAAGGCTGTAGACCTTTTGAACGAAAAAAATGCGTTTCCTCCCACAGGGCGGTGTACCTTTGCATACTATCGTGTGCACTTCAACATTTCTATTATTACTGCAAATATTAACCGATTTTCATGAATATTTTTTTCACTTTCTTGAAATTATATGAATAAACTATTTCTGCTCATTAAAATTGAATCACGCGACGCTTTCATAATTTCAGTTTTTTGAACCGGCCTGCATCTCATAAGAATAAGGAGGGTGATCCGTTTCGGGTAATTCGAGGCGCTCCAGAGTCTCCACTCCCCGTGTGGAAAAATTTCGTGGCAGTCTTGAATCATGCTAAAGCCAGTACAGTTTTTCTCAAGCCAGTCTATTCACGCAATACTAGCCTGGCGCTTCACTGGTGCTGTCTAGTTTTGCTACGTGTTTAATTCAAAACTTTCTGCTGTCTAGTCCCAGTCTTGGCGCTATCTAGGAGTTCGTTGCGAATTTGAATATATAAAGATTGTCCAGATTTTAGCTAGTTTCTAGATAGAATCACGGTTTGGACTTAAACAAAAATTACAGAGGTGAATTCAGAAAACAATCATTTTTTAATAAAAGATTTAGAAAATTACAATACACAATCGCACAAATGCTTAAGCAATAATTAATTGTACACCAATACATATTTAAGATAGTAAACAATAATGGTTGAAGGTGATCAAAATCTTAATAGAAGAACTGTATTCTTAAGAACGATTTTTTTAAGAATGTTTGAAAACATTTTTTTTCAATTGAATTATGTAGTCAATTTATAATAAATTTATGTTGAATTTCTAATAATTATAATATGTATAATGCTATGTATAATATTGATGATATTCCAGAAAATCAAATTTGAACATAAATGATTTATTCAATTTATTTTAATTATCCATTGATTGCGTAAATAATAATTAAGCCTAACGTATTAATTATTTGAAATAATAAACAATCATTATTTCGTAGTCTGAAAAAAAAATTTAGCTTTTAGATGGCCGAGGTGTTAAGGCGACGGGACAAAGTTACAACAATATAATAGGAAGTTACATCAGAAGTTTGACACCCGGCGTATGTACAAGAGATTTGCGGAAACTCATTTCTTCTTTTTTTTTTTGTACAAAAACTTTTTTTATATTTTTAATTATCTGCAAAATCTATATATTGGACTTTTATGGCATAAAAAATAATTATATTATTTAATTATTAATTATTTTTTACCAAAATAGCCGATCTGTCTAGAAAATAGTCGATCCGAGCGTTACATCCCAGTCTAGCCACTGGACAGTCAGCCTGTGGAGTGCCAGTGTCGACTCAAGGCGGACTGGACAGAAACAGTGCAGCGCCACGAAATATTTAGATGAGGTATGCAAAATATCAGACCAAAATATTCAACCGTGCGGCCGGAAACTGGAATTCCTTTTTATAACGCTGATAAATCCCCTTAAAGTCTACGAACAAGGCGACTAATTTCCCTCTTTTGGGATACTTTGTTTCTCTTCTATCTGGCTCTCTAACCTTTTTCTCAGATTTTCTGCTTATATTTTATAACTCACTGGCATGAGAGTGATCCCTCTGTACTAATTTTTCTTTTACTCATACAATTATTAAATTTTATAATTTTTTATAATATTTTATGGTTTTACTGAATTAAAATTTTTATTTTTGAATAAATATTATGATGATTAATATAATGTTTCTTATTCATTTATATGATATTGTTAATTAGTTTATTTATTATATAAATTTAAATGATTGATAAATGTATGTTTGAATGCATTTTTTCAAAGAATATAATATTAAAAATAATCGCAAACATAAATGGAAAAGTTTGTAGTTTTAAATTTATTCGCATTACTAAATTATTACCTTAAAAATGTTTGTTACAAAATTTGTAAATATTCTGATAAACCTGAATTAAAATTAATTTTCATATATATACCATTAAACCATTTCCCTTTCAGGGTAGGCGTGACACTACCCGATTCGGGTAGTGTTTCTAGGTTTTTCTTGTAGTTATAAATAACTACAAGTGTGGGCTCACCACACCCACGATGTGCCAACAGCACTCATGTCAGTATTCTTGAATGGTCACCCATCCAAGTACTAACTGCGTCCAACGCTGCTTAACTTCAGTGATCTGACGAGAACTGGGTTTTTCAGCGTGGTATGGCCGTTGGTTATAATAATAATATTTATTTATTTATTTTTTGAAAACAACGTAATGAAATAATAAAATTGATACCTAT
>CAKNYM010044073.1:76202-88299 GCA_932195095.1 Andricus curvator
AAAAATTAAATTCATAAAGAATCTTTTCTTACTAATTACATTTGTTACGATTTTACTACAAATGAGTGATTTTTTATTAAAGATTATTATCATAATGCTTACTATAAATCAATTGATAAAGGACTCCCCACTATTTACATAGTAGACCTTCATACTAGTCCAGATTGAGAAAACCAAATTTCTTTTTTTATTAATTTTTAAAAATAATTTAAAAATATATATTTGTCTTTCAGAAATAGTAATTTTAACCATATCAGATTTTTGAATCGACCCTTTGCGATAATCGAATTTTCCCTCCTAAAATATTCATATTGACATTCTGGGATTATCTAGTCGACCCTTTGAAATGATCGAATCGACTATTTTAGCTGATGGAATCGACTGTATTGAGATAATCAAAGCGGTCACCCGAGGTCTCCAAATCGTACCTCTACAATGACCAGGTTGACCCTTTGAGAAAATCGAAACGACCTTCTGAGACGATCGAGTCGTCTGTCTGAGACAATCATATCGAACCTTTACCGTCCGAGATGATCGAGTCAACACTTTGAGATGATCGATTTGAACCTGTTGTTTTAACCTTTTAGAGATAGTCGCTTTAGCCATATTCTAGGGCTGTCCTATAGTTGACCCTGCAATATAGTCTGTCTGCACATCTAGATGGCCTTTCATTTTTCTCCGTGTAGAATCTGCATTAAAACATAATTTTTGTAAACAAATAAAAATTGTTTCAACAATTAGCAGTACGATACAATATCTATTAATTCAAAAGTTTCATTAAAAAAATTATAAATACCATAAATATACAACTAAAATAAAATAGATCACTCTTTATATTTATTAAATAATCTTTCTTTTTGTGAATATATTTTTCTAAAATAAAACAGGTATTTGAAATATTCTTCAAATGTTCTATATGGAAGATATTATGAATGTAAATTTTTTCTTGAAGTAGTTACTAAGAACTAAAAAGTCAAAGGAAAGCTGAAAATTTCAGAAAAACCCGCAACTTTCAAGCATTACTCTAAGAGAAGATAGTGATGAACCATAATGAATTTTTAAACAATTATGTTTGTAACTTGCATTAATAATTATCTCACTAAGTGGAAAGTGGACAAAAAGTTAAAAATTTCAGAAAAAACCGTAACTTTCTAACATTATTCAAACAGAATATTATAAAAAATAATTAATTGTTTAAATCAGTTGAAAAATTCAGATAAAACCGTGACTTTCTAACTTCATTCTAAGAGAAAATGGCTATAAACTATAATAACTTGTTTGAACAATACATTTAAAAATCTAATTATCACTATAAAGTATATTTTATGTACTATGAATCGATTTTTTTGGGTAAAAATGCCACTGTTCGGTGAAAAATTAATCTTTTTTAGTTAAGGATTCAAGTATTTTGTTTAAAATTCGTTTTTGTTGGTTGAATACAAATGCTTTTATTTTAAGTTTATGTACTTTCTTGAAGATTCGTTTTTTCTGGTAGAAAATTGATCTTCTTGGTTGAAAATTCAAGTATATGGTTTAAAAATTAATGCCTTTTGGTAACAATTCATCTTTTTGGTTGAAAATGTAACTATTTGGTTGAAAATTCAACTATTTTTTGAAAAGCTTATCTTATGATTAAACATGGAAATAACTGTTTGGTTGAAACTTCATCTGCTTTGGTTGAAAATTCATCTGCTTTCATTGAGGATTAAACTGTTTTATTAGAAATTCGTCCTTTTTTATTCGATTCACCTATTTTTAATTTAAAATAAAAATCTTTTCTACTTGTTTCTACTTGTTTGAAAGATGAACTACTTCGTTGATTAATAAAATAAGGTACGATTTTACCCCACCCCATCGTCTAACATTTTTTTGGAATGAGATTGGAGGGGGGGGGGGGTGAAAGTTATGCGGATCCTAAAAAGAGGAATTTTTAGTTAAAAAAAAAATTATCATCCAAAAATAAAACGAATTTTCAAGTAAAAAAGAAAAATTTTCAACTTAAAATAGGGTACTTAAATTTTCAGTCAAAAATTTAATTAAAAAAAAAAAAATGTCAACCAACAAGAGTAATGTTTCATAGAAAAAAGATTAATCTTTAACAAAATTAACTTTCAACCAAAAAGACGAATTTTCAACAAAATACATGAATTGCTGCAAATATTTCGAAAAATAATATATGTTTGATAATATTTGGTAAAATCAAACCATTTATATTTTCATAAACAAATTAGATGAACACATTCCAAACTTTGGAAGTTCAAGTACAATGAATTCGTTACTTCCATTCAAATAGCTTGAGATTAAGTTGAAAGTCTGAGTTAGTCAAACATATTAATAAATAATGTATTAATACATATTTTTATAAAAAATTCATCATAGTTAAGTATTAATTATAAAATATTTCAGAAATTTTCACTGAGTGAATCTTAGAATGCAGTGTTATTATTCATTTTCAAGCTACTTTGATTTAGAAACCGTTTTTTCTACGTGTAACTGCCCAAAATTTTCAATTTGTTTATCCAAACTTTTTAGAAGCATTTAAATTGTTATATATGACCTAATATTATCAAAGATATATTATTTTTAGTAAGATTTGCATCAATTCAGAAAATTCAGGGAAATCCAACCTTGAAAATAGGTCAAATTAAAATATTTTGTTGCAAATACTATTTAAAACAATGGTTATTTCTAACTTTTTAATTATTTTTGTGATTAAACATAATTCTTACATTAATATGTACATTAAATGATCCTAATTGTACAATATTTTCAAATTCAAAGGCATAAAGGTTACAGAATTTTAAATTGAAAACGTTAAAAGAATGAATAATATGTACGATAGTAACTTCAGTCAATTTTTAAATTAGTAGCGTGTAAATTTCATAAATTTAAAATTATATGTGTGTGTATGTGAAACTGAATTCCTTTATATGGTAAAATTATTTCATTCCAAATTAAAAGCATTAATAGTTAAATCATTCTAAATTTCTAGAAAATGTACCTAGACGAATTATTGCAAATTGATACATTAAAAATTGCAGTATGTATGTATGTATATTTAATCTCTCCCCTTTACGGGTTTAAGGGCCTCCGCTCCCTGTACATCCTTAACCTAACTTAACCGCTGCTTATATTCTAATGTTTCGCCTTACTTAAAATACCAATACTATTAATACTATTGGTTCTTAAACTTCTAAAAATGAGCGATCTTCCAGGGCTTCCGTTTTCTCTTACCATCAAATACCTTTTCACCGATTTAAAATTTTAAAATGTTTGCTAGTTACTTTCCTTTAGACAGGATTACCCGTTTGGCTCTGCCCTGCTCCCTTGCTTTCTCTTACTTCTTCAAGTTTTTTCATCCACGTCACTCCCTGTCCATTTCCATCCAAAATCCATCTTACACACTCATCCACAATCTGCTGTGCTTCTTCCTCTCCTGTACACCTCTCTAACACATGTGCCCATGACTCCATTTCGTATCCACATACTCTGCACAGATTGTCCTCTTCAGCCATCCAATATCTACAAGCTCTCACTCATCCCATTCTAAACCGTACCACCCTATTCCATTTGTCTTCCTTTTTTATTTTTTGCAGATATTCTGGTTCCGTTAACCCTTTGACCATCATATACCATCTATTGTACCTCGAGTCCATAATCTTTCTCCATCTCTCTTCTCCTTGTCTTACTAATAACTCTAATTCTATGCTCTGCCAATCCTGAACCCCTTCTTGTATATCACAAACCCTCCTCATTTTTTTCCTTTCTTCCTCCCATTTCGAATTTCCCAAATTGCCTCTCGTCTCCTTGTTCCGAACTTCGTCCAAACATACTTCTGCTATTCTGCTCCCCTCTCCCCTCTCCCCTTTTCAACTTCTCTTCAAACCTCCAGGCTCTCTTAATTTGTCTAGTTACCATTTTTTCCCTTCCTAATTCTTCCCTTAACATGTAACCTGGGCAACTCCAACTAACCCCCATTACCCATCTCAGAAATCTCTCATGCATGCTTTCCACTTTCCTATATTCCTTCCATCCCCAGACCTCCACTCCATAACACTACACCGCCCAAACCAACGCATCAAACAACCAAACCCTCATTCTCCAATCGTCATTGAACCTTCTCTTTCCTATACCCCATACTTGGCCCATTACTTTACTCGCACATTCGATTCTCTTCCTCACCTGCACCTCATTTCCCCCTCCTGCCTCAAACCAAAAACCTAAGTAACAGAACTCCACACTTTCCACTGTTTGTCCGTTCATCTTTCAAACGTAACCTATTTTAGTCTTTCTATTTCTGAAGCACATCACCTTGGTCTTCCCTACGTTCACCGTCAGTTCTTTTGTTCCCATATACTCTTCGAAAATTCTCATCATTAGGTTCATCCCCTTCTCATCGTCTGCTAACAGCACTATGTCGTCTGCGTATGCTAGAGAGTATAGTTTGATATTACCCAAAATCGTTCCCCCTTCGCCTTTCTCCTTTAGCTTCTCCTCTAAGTCTGCCAGCAGCATATTAAATAGTAGCGGACTCAACGGGCACCCTTGCCTTAGACCTCTTGCTGTCCAGAAAAACTCCCCCTTTTTCCCCCCTATCTTCACCTTAATTCTGATCTCAGTAAAAATTTCCTTTATCCTCTCCACCAACCCTTCCTTTATTCCCCTCTCTTTCATTGCCTGCCATAGCACTTTTCTATTCACTGAGTCAAAAGCTGCTTTAAAATCTACGAACAAGGCGACTAATTTCCCTCTTTTTCTCCCTAAGTTTCTATTAACCAAGTAGTTGAGCACGTAAATGTTATCTATTGTCCCCATCCCTTTTCTAAATCCCGTCTGATTGTGTGGAATACTTTGTTTCTCTTCTATCTGATTCTCTAACCTTTTTCTTAGAATTTCTGCGTATATTTTATAACCCACTGGCATGAGAGTGATCCCTCTGTACTCTTCTACCTTCTTACCCTCCCCTTTCTTGACCAGCGGTACCACCAGCCCTGTCATCCACTCCTCCGGCCACCCTTTTTCTTTCCAGACCTTGTTGCAGATCTTCCACATCCCTTCTCTAATCCCTTCTCCTCCATACTTTATTGCTTCGTTCTCCATACCATCCTCTCCTGTAGCCTTGTTTCTTTTCAGTCTATCTATCGCCTGATCCACTTCTTCTCTTGTTATTTCGTTCCCTTCCTCCATTTCTCCCTGGACTATCCTTCTATTTTCCCCTTTCATCCTATTTTGTTCTCCCCCTAACAGAGCCTTAAAATAATCCGTCCACTCGCCCATTTATATTTCTTCATTCACGCCCTTCCTTCCTCCTCTTTCCCTATTTATCACATCCCAGACCCTACCTTCTTTGATCGCTTTTTCTACTTCTTCCTTGTATGTCTCTTTTTCCTTGTGCTTTTTCCTTTCCAGCATCCTTTCATGTTCTCTTTTTTTCATGTTGTACTCCACCTTCTCTATTTCTCCTTTCCTCCATTTTCTTGCACACTCTTTCATTCTCTCTTTACTCTCCCTGCATTCCTCGTCCCACTAGCCTCTCTTTGCCTCTTCTCTTCCTTCTTTTTTACCTAACTCATCCCTTACCTTCTCAATCGACCCTTTCAACCTTTGAATTAACGAGTCTACTCCCTCCTCCCTTTCATATCTAACATTCTGCTTTTCCATTTTTTGTTTAAACTCTTTTAATTTATCTACCCCCCAGACTCCCATTTTCGTGTTCCTTTCTCCCCCTCTTTCCTTTCTCCCTCTGCCGCGCTTATGGACGCCACCTTTGAGTGTAGCTATTACTGGGAAGTGCTCGGACCCTATCTCATTCCCCACATTCATACTGCCTATCATATTCCTCATTCTTTCTTCCGCCAGGATGTAGTCTATTACTGTTTCTCCCTTACCTATAAATGTGATCACTCCTTTTTCATCTCCTTTCATGTTACCATTACATATAAACCATCCCCTATGTTTGGAGCACCGTATGTAGGTTTCCTTTTCTTCATCCCAAGTCCCTCCCCCTTGCTCGCCAGTCCAGGCATTCAAGTCACCTCCTATCAAAACCAACTCTTCCTTCTTTTCCTCCATCCATCTCCTTATTACTCTCGCACTACGAAATTCTCCTGGATACCTCTGTGGCGACACTAATCAGCGCAAGCATAAGTTCACTCATGTATTTTATATGGATGACCTGAAGATCTATGCCTCTGGTAAAAGCAAACTTCAAACTGCTATAAATATTGTCAAGAACTACACAGGAGAGATTTGGATGGACTTTGGCTTGGACAAGTGTGCCAAAATTCATCTGAAGAAAGGAAAGATTACTGGCGTTCCCAAGGACCCTGAGCTTGTGGATATAAGTGTTATCATACATCTTAATACTGGAGAGACCTACACATACCTGGGCGTGCCTCAAAATCGCATTCAGGACGTAACATCAGTCAAGGAGTCTCTCCGAAGCAGATACAAGCATCTTCTTCGACAGATTTGGTCTTCCAATCTGTCGGCGTTGAACAAGGTATCTGCGACTAACATGCTTGCTGTCCCGGTTCTACTCTACTCATTTGGGATAGTTTAATGGACGAAGAACGAGCTTAAGGCCCTTGATGTCACTACACGTAAGATCATGCATATGCATAAAAGCTTGCATATCAATTCGTCAGTTCCGCGATTATATATTTTACGCCGTCAAGGCGGACGCGGACTTCTGAATCTCCAGTGTCTTCATAACCGGATTGTTCTAAGTACAGCTTACATAGTTGCGAATGGCAGAGATCCTCTCCTAAAGATGGTCAGGAACCACGAGATAATTGGCGAAGGAGCGTTCCTTTACAAAGCCGCGGAGCAAGCGGCCGAGACCCTTGGCCTGAATTTTAACATCAGAAGTGAGGAAAGTGCATTACTTCATCTAGATGCTTCACTTCTAAAAACCAAAGTGAAGAAAGCAGAGGTTGAAAATTTTCACCAAGAGCTAGTCGACAAGAAAATGCACGGAAACTTTCACAGAAATGTAGAAAAACAGTCCTTGTCGAAGGAGCAAACTTTTGCTTTCATCAAATCATCAGGGCTTAATTCAGGTACAGAGGGTTTTATTTTCGCATACCAGGACGGTGTCATTTCCACCTTAACATACCGTAACCGCATTTTATGTCAAGAAGTTCCCAGTGATAGTTGCAGAGCCTGTCATGCACGCTGAGTACCTAGAACACATACTATCAGGGTGTCCGACCCACGCAGGAACGACGTATATTTATAGAAAAAATGCGGTCCTAAGCGTGCTTTATTACCATCTTTGTCGCTCTTACGGTGTTGGCCGCGACCCTGCCCTGCCGAAAGCTCCAAGGGAGATAGAGTCTATTGTCCGAAACGAGAAGTGCCAAATTTTCTGGAACTACGATTTTCGGGCAGCAGTCTCCTTTGTGCACTCGAGGCCTGACATTGTTCTCCAAGACTTCGAGAAACGAACTATATTCGTGATCGAATTCTCGGCTCCGTCCGAATACAACATCACTGCAAAGGAGAAAGAAAAAGAGGAGAGGTATCAAGACCTTAAAAGAGAGCTACAACGACTGTACCCAAAATATTTGGTACAAGTAATTGTCCTTGTGATAGGTGCTCTCGGAGGTGCGAAACTATCACTGGTTCGTAACCTTAAAGCCATACCCGCGTGCCTAAAATATGCCAAGGCACTTGCGAGATGGATGTAGAAAGCTGTCATCCTTGGGTCGCTTCGTGTCCTCAAGACACACGAGGGTTTCGCCGGCCTGTCGTTGTGATTTCATCGTTGCCTATGACCACCCATCTCGGTTGCGAGTCGGGCGACGACCCTACACGTGTAACACGACCTTCTCTCGCAATCACAAAGTTACACAGTCCCTAAGCCCTGATGCAAAAAAGGGCTACTATTTAGGGTGCCGATAAATGTCAATATCTCTGAATAAATAAAATGTATGAAATATTTTACTCGAAAGTATTAAATATTTTAACAGCAATTAAAATATAAAATATTCAAATTTTTAATTTGTTTACAGTTTCGTGACTAATAGTCATCACGATTATTATATTGTATGAAATATAATGATCTGTATATCATTTTGAATAAAATCTGTAACAACTCCGGTGATTAAGAGAGATCCGAATTTGCAAGAATCACAAATTCAATTTTTTTCCATCCCCATTTTTCATGAAAATCAATAATGTTGATTTTTTTTATAGGGATATGTTAAATCAGGTCCAACAGAGATTCCCTCACAATTCCAGGTTTTTGCAAGCTATATCAAGTTTTTTTCAGGTATAATTTTTCATGATACGGAGCCATTTAAATATTTCGTATTTTGGTAAAACAATCAACTCGGAATATGTTGACTATTCGTCATTTTGAGTGAGGAACCTTTTTTTGTTCCAAATGTAACTATTTTTTTGAAAATTATTTTTGGATAGTTTAGAATTATTTTTCTTTATCCCCTAGCCGAAAGTACTTCTTCCCGGTCGCATTTCTGTCCGGGAACAGTGGCTTTTGCGGCCTGCTAGAGTTAACACGATCTCTGATTAGCTGCGAGATTTGTGTGGCTCGATGACGTACCAACCTGACGTAGCAACGCTCAGTATTGTGTTATTTTGTACTTTGCCTCTGAAAAATATTTATCTTGACAGGTGCGATCGAATCCCATGCATCCGCTCAGCTGACCCGAGAGCAGCAGCGGCGCTACGCGAAGTGGCGCGCGTGCTGATGCAGACCACAAAAGAAAAAGCATCCGAGCTAGCAGCCGCCAACGCATTTTATTAATTAACATTAATAATTAAACGTACTTTCGGCTGGGGATGAAGAAAAATAGTATACGACACATGGCAAGAAATATTGGAAGCCCTGGCGTGCGTGATATGAGGCCTCGGCTTCGCCTTGACCTTCATATCACACACGCCCGGAAATCCAACTTTCTGGCCTTGGGTCGTAATATACTATTTTTTTGTGGTTGAAAATTATTTTTTTTTGTAGTTGATACATACTTTTTTTTACTTAAAAATGACGACTATCCCATGTTTGATTGAAAAATTAGCTTCTGCGGTTAAAAATTCATTTCAGATGAATTTTCAACTAAAATAATGAATCTTAAACTGGAATAGGAGAACTGTAAACCAAACAAATTTATTTTTACCACAAGATTTCAACTTACAACCAACTAGTTTAATTTTCAACTAAAAAGGTGAATTTTCAATTAGAATGATGAATCTTGAACTGGAATAGAAGATTTTTAAATCAAAAAGATTATTTTCAATGCAAGAATTTAACTTCCAACCAAGTTGTTTTTCTTCTCAACAAAAATGAATTTTGTACTGAAATGATGAATATTTAACTGGAATAGATGAATTTTCAACTACAACGATGAAATTGTAAACAAGGAGACTCATTTTCAAACAACAATATTAATTCTCTAGCAAAAAAATGGACTTCTCAACAAAATGCATGACTTTTCAAAGAAATAACTGCGTTTTCAAGTAAAAAAGACTTATTTGCAAGTGAACAGTTAAATATGTAACTGAACAAGATTTGCCTCAAGCAAAAATTGAATAGTTCAATTGTCAGTAACAACAAGTAATTTTTAAAGAAAAAAAACTTTTTTGGTTGACCAAGAATTGAATTTTTGAGAACGGTAAAAAAACCGAACACTACAGAAGGACACAGGGTCTTTGGCTTAATGTCTCTTCTCCCTATTTTTTCCACTGTCATATATCGGTCTCTGATGAGCCGTTTTACAATGTTATTTGAAAACATATTTGTCTTATTTTAACTCTTTTGATGCAATCATGTTACACAAATTGACTTTCTTGAGTATTTGTTTTTAAAAACGGGGTTTTAAAGAACATACTTCTTTTTAATTTTCTTGTGCAATTTTGTTACACAATTTGACTGTATTAAGTTTATGTTTGTTTAAAAAATGTACTTTCAAAAAGAAAAAAAGAAACATTAAATTTCAGAATAAACTAATGAATTTTAAAATAAACTGATCAATTCCTAATACTAGAGATTAAATTTAAATCAAGTGGTTTTATTTTCAAACACCAAAACTACTTGTCGACTAAAATGATGAATCTTGAACTGAAATAGAAGAATTCGTCATTTCAGTTGCAAATTCATTTTTTTTTAAAATAAAAGCAACTTAATTGAAAGTTCAACTCTTGTATTAAAAATTGATCTTTTTGGTATATAATTCTTCTATTCTCGATCAAGATTTATCAATTTAGTTGAAGATTCATCTTTTTCGTTTATCTTTATAGTTTATCTAAGCCAATACGCACAATATCGCTAAATATTCGAAACAAAAGTTGTAGATCTCATCGAGTTCCACATATTTCGTTGAAAATATTTTTATCTGCGAGTAATAATTTTCGCGAAAATTAGGGATACATCCAACCGTCAGCTCTTTCTTTACTGTTCATTACCGTGGCAAAATGCCCTAAGTGGCGACGAGAGACCGTAAGTAACGGCAGCAACCAACGTCTCCAAAATCTCGTGGAAGCGAACGGCATCCCTGTCACTTGTCCCAGAAATAATGTTAATCAAACCAATACCCCTTTCCAACGTCTCATTAGGGGCGGGAAGACACCCCTGCGATTGATCACAAATATAATTTTGGTCAAACATATACATTTGTCCAAGGTCACGTGAGGGCGGGAGGGCACACCAGTGATTTGTCACAGAAATAATGTTGGCAAAATCTCCACCACTTTCCAACGTCTCGTGGAGGGCGGGAAGGCACCTCTGCGACTGTTTACAGAAATAATATTGGTCAAACTACTACCCTTTTCCAACATCTCGTGCGGGGCGGGAAGGCACCCAGGGACTGATAACTGATATAATGTTTATCAAACACCTACCCCTTGTCAACGTCTCGCGGGGGCGGGAAGGCACCCATGTGACTGGTTACAGAAATAATGTTGGTCAAACACCTAACACTTTCCATCGTCTCGTGGGGGCAGAAAGCCACCCCTGTGACTGCTTACAGAAATAATGTAGGTCAAACCCTTACAACTTCCCAACGGCTCGTGGGGGGCGAGAATGCACCCTGTGACTGGTTAGAGAAATAATTTTGGTCAAACCCCTACCGCTTTCCAACTTCTCGTGGGGGGCGGGAAGGCTCCCCTGTGACAGGTTGCAGAAATGATGTTGCTCAAACAATTACCCCTTTCCAGCGTGTCGTGGGGAAGGGAAGATACCCATCTAACTGGTTACATAAATAAAGCTGGTCAAACACCTACCCTTTTCCAACGTGTCGTGGGGCGGAAAAGCAACCCTGTGACTGGTTACAGAAATAATGTTGGTCAAACCCCTACCACTTTCCAACGTCTTCTTGAGAGCGGGAACGCACCCCTGGAACTAGTAACAGAAAACATTTTGGTCAAACATCTACCCCTTTCCAATGTCTCGTGTGGGCGGGAAGGCTGCCCTGTGACTGGTTAAAGAAATAATGTTGGTCAAACTACTACCCTTTTCCAACATCTCGTGAGGGATGGGAAGGCACCCAGGGATTGATAATTGATTTAATGTTTATCAAACACCTACCCCTTGTCAACGTCTCGCGGGGTCGGGAACGCACCCATGTAACTGGTTACAGAAATAATGTTGGTCAAACACCTAACACTTTCCAACGCCTCGTAGGGGCAGAAAGGCACCCCTGTGACTGGTTACAGAAATAATGTAGGTCAAACCCATGCAACTTCCCAACGTCTCGTGGGGGCGGAAAGGCTCCCCTGTAACTGGTTACAGAAATAATGTTGGTCAAACTACTACTACTCCTTTCCAACATCTCGTGAGGGATGGGAAGGCACACAGGGATTGATAATTGATATAATGTTTATCAAACACCTACCACTTGTCAACGTCTCGCGGGGGCGGGAAGGCACCCATGTGACTGGTTACAGAAATAATGTTGGTCAAACACCTAATACATTCCATCGTATCGTGGGGGGCGGGAAGGGACCCCTGTGACAGGTCACAGAAAGAATATTGGTCAAACTCCTACCCCTTTCCATTGTCTCGTGGAGGGGAGAAGGTACCCCTGGGATTGATCAAAGATATAATGTTAGTCAAATCGCTACTCCTTTCCAACGTCTC